>JBAMJV010007991.1:0-131439 GCA_037951105.1 Echinarachnius parma | reverse complement strand
CCCCCCCTTTGTGGCTACGCTATTCAGAAATTGTAGTTTGTTTTGCTTTTTATTTTATAAAGTAAGCCCAATCCCCCCCTCCCCCCCCCCCCCGTGGCTACGCCAATCTGATATTATAGTTTTGTCAACATATCTTTCTTCAATACAGCTAGAGCCTTATTATACAGTGTTGGTCATAATGTTGGAATATTTTTTTTTTTAGATCCAACTTTATCTTTTTCCTGTTTTTTGCGCCTAATGAATAATTTTAGACTAAAAATAATCATTACATTATGTTTCTAAACTACCAATGTACAGTAAATGGTAGCATGAATTTGCATTAATTAATTAATTCTTTTGTTTTGAGCTTTGAAATGCAGGACCTTTGATGATTGGCCCCTTTCCTTCTCCAAAGCGTATGTCCAACGAGTTATCGTTATGGGTCATTTCTCAAAGTTGGCCGTGAGATTTTCAACCAAAATTGGCACAGAGGCTCTCGAGGCCACACCCGATCCAATGCCATTGGCTACCCGCCAAACGATGCTGTTGCTCCACAGGAAGGGGTGTCAACAAGCAATGTCCACTATTTCGTTGGACCATCGCAGGTTAAGGTTTGTAAAGTCCTCAGATGTCATCGAGAGAAGGGTCAATTAAAGCCAAGATTATCTCTAGGACGTCTACGATTGACCACCAGGATAGATTATCGCAAATTGCTTAACCTGTGCCGTAGAAACCGGAAATGCCAAAAAGGAGCCTTCGCCGACTATGACGAAAACACTATGGAATCAACGCCTTCCGCCAAACTGTACATCAGCAAATCCCTCTAACATGGTCACATAGCAAGACAAACTACCAAGTGTCCACCCAATACCATGTAACCGAGATTTACCGGACATCCTGGACTAGGGAGCCCAGAAGATTTCCGCCTGGACACTAGAGATATGTCAACTTAATGGGTACGAGCCATACCACTGTTGGGACGTCACAAACTCAAGTCGTTAGTGAATGCAGACAACTTGGAACTTCTCGCCACGTAATCGGCGAACCAATTGTCTTCCATCTGTTCGGTCAAGGATGTTATGGCTCGTACCCATTAAGATGACAAATCTCTAGTGTCCAGGCGGAAATCTTCTGGCTCCCTAGTCCAGGGACGTCCGGTAAATCTCGGTACATGGTATTGGGTGGACACTTGGTAGTTTGTCTTGCTATGTGACCATGTTAGAGGGATTTCTGATGTACAGTTTGGCGGAAGGCGTTGATTCCATAGTGTTTTCTTCATAGTCGGCGAAGGCTCCTTTTTGGCATTTCCGGTTTCTACGCCACAGGTTAAGCAATTTGCGATAATCTATCCTGGTGGTCAATCGTAAACGTCCTAGAGATAATCTTGGCTTTAATTGACCCTTCTCTCGATGACATCTGAGGACTTTACAGACCTTAACCTGCGATGGTCCAACGAAAAAGTGGATATTGTTTGTTGACACCCCTTCCTGGTGGAGCAACAGCATCGTTTGGCGGGTAGCCAATGGCATTGGACCGGGTGTGGCCTCGAGAGCCCAATTTATAAATTCTCACTTTAATCTAATATCCAAACACAATACAACAAAAACTGTATCGTGCCTTTAAACTAAATTCTTTTTATTTCTTTTATTCAACAGCTGAGTGTTGCACACGGAGCTCGTGCCAATACACTCAACAATAAACTAAAACAAATATATATACAAGCTCTCACAAAAGTGAGCGGCTTGCAATTCTTTTTAAACTTCAAACAAACACTCTAAATTAAAAACAACTACGCGATCGTGCTAATCACATGCACAATTTCTATAAACATATAAAACTACAACAACAACGCGTTCATGCACGTCGCAATATCACTAGCGCTATTAAACAACAAGATATGACGTGCCCGGGCACCGGCAATACAATTCTCCTACGTCAGAGCAATAATAACTTCCACGTGGAACTTTTCCCCATAGGTATACATGTACTTTTCCACAATGTGCTTCCGGGTAGGAATCACGGCACGAATCTTGGTGCGAGATTCAAAACAACAACAACGCACACGATGACGGTATATATATCCACAGTATGAATGTACACGAATCAATTCACTACACAACGCACACTCACGTACTGGCAAAATACGGCCGCAACAAATACGAAATATCAAAGTAGATATCACTTTGTGCCAAAAGTAGGGCAAACACGAAAAGACAACAAATACGATGCAATCCGGTCAAGACTTATTGACGGAATGCAATGCTAAAAAACACGAGCGAATAAACAATGGCTGAATTTTAGCTAAATTATTAACTCGGTGTCAGTGAAAAACTTCACGATAAAACCACACGAAAATCTCAGTCACACGTGTAAATCAATGATCACCGATCCACAAAAAATCCACATTGAAAATCTCACGGCCAACTTTGAGAAATGACCCATAACGATGACTCGTTGGACATACGCTTTGGAGAAGGAAAGGGGCCAATCATCAAAGGTCCTGCATTTCAAAGCTCAAAACAAAAGAATAAATTAATTAATGCAAATTCATGCTACCATGTATTGTACATTGGTAGTTTAGAAACATAATGTAATGATTATTTTTAGTCTAAAATTATTCATTAGGCGCAAAAAACAGGAAAAAGAATAAAGTTGGATCTAAAAAAAAATTTATTCCAACATTATGACCAACAGTGTACAAGCAAAATGTCCCTATAATACCACCTTGCCTAGTATGAGGGCAGTCTGTACTAGTATAGCTTGTCTCTAGGAGCAGTCTATCCGTCCGACAACATATCCTAGGACCAGCTGACGAATCCGTCAGGATATGCTAGGATATCCTGCGGTGGGACAGGCCATCCGTGGAGACAGAATATGCTATGACACCGGCTCCGAGTCTGGCCAGTGAAAAAAATACAATTATGCTAGGGGAGCAGCGAAAATTATGCTAAATCGCCAAAAATTATGTCAAACCCCCTTGACATGTCAGTCCACACACACACACACACAATAGTACTCGCATGCACACACACACACACACACACACGCGCACACACACGAACACACACACACGCACGCACGCACACACACACACGCGCGCACGCACGCACACACCAGGGGGGTCATACTGCGCGCTAATCTGGGAAACTTTTATGAACTGGCTAACATGGAATTCTGGGATATGTTTAGTCTAGGATCGAGACCCTCGATCACATGCTGAACATAGCGCGACCAACGAGAGAGGTCTGCGTAACATCAGTGATCGCTGCTCACGAGGCGTCGGCTGGCAGCCATCACTGCTGTTGTGCAGATCTCTCTCCTTGGCGGCTATCTATTATGGGTGGTGGGATTATTTTTAGCATGCGATCGAGGGTCTTATATCATAGACTACAAAATACCCAGCATTCCATGTTAGCCAGTCCATTAAGTTTCCCTAACCGGACATGTTTGCTGCGTGTTAAGGCTATGGGAAAATTAGCGCACAGTGCGTAGATTCTCTTCTAGTTATTTATATAGTACTTCTATGGCACACACACACACACACACACGCGCGCGCACGTACGCACATCCACGCACGCACACACACACACACACACACACACGCACAAACACACACACACACACATACACACACACATACACACATTAACACATGCACTTGGGCACACACATACATACACACACACCCACACAAGCACAAACACGCACTCAAGCGCACACACACACATTGACAAACAATAGCACTCACAGTACGTTCTATGCATAAAACTGGAAGTCACAATTACATCTTTAAGAACATAGAGAACATTGATAAATGATTTATTTCCATAATTTACAGTTACAGAAATCAGTCAGTAACATAATGATTTTGGCATAAAAGGCTACAAGGTATTGGTTGTATTATAAAAACATCTAATACAAAACAAGCCCCATCTGAGAACACACTGAGAGTTTTCTTTGGTCAGTCAGGGGCGGATCTAGCTTAAAATGACGATGCTGAGCATCTTCCACGACCTGCAAAACGGCGATTTTTTGTTGCTATTTTGAACCCCCGTAAGTTATTTTGTTCACCTTTCTGTCACCGAATTTGTTTTGCTATTTTGAACCCCCGTTGGTGATTTTTTTTATCTTTCGTCCACGAGCCGCGAAATTTGTTTGCTATTTTGAACCTAATGCTAATTTTTTTATTTTACTATTTTTTTCACTGATCAATACATTTTCACTTGGCAGCCCAAGGGGGGGGGGGGGGGGGATTCACCCCCCCCCCCCCCCCCGTAGATCCGCCACTGTCAGTATAGTTTCTTCCTAAGATATTGCACAAAATATTTCATAAGTAATTTAAGAACATAAAGATTTTGGCATAAAAGGCAATTACTGTAGGTATATTGTTTTATTACAAAAACGTCTAATACAAAACAAGCCCCATCTGAGAACACATCCTGAGAGTTTTATTTCCTCAGTACAGTTTCTTCCTATAATAAGGCATTGCTAATATGTCATAAATAATTTAAGAACATAAAGAAAATTGATAATGATTATTTCCATAATTTACAGGTACATCAATCAGAAACATAATGCTGTTGGCATAAAAGGCAAGGTATTGTTTTTATTACAAAAACATCTACATCTAATACAAAACAAGCCCGATCTGAGAACACATCCTGAGAGTTTTCTTTGGTCAATACAGTTTCTTCCTATTGGCATTGCACAACATGCACGCGCGGGCCTGGTCCATCGATATATAGATGGCCTGGTCTGGAAGCCATCGAAGTGTATCGCTCCATGCGTGGAGCGAACGTATATATATGCGCCGAGGCAGCTGCATTCGGCGCTACGCGCATCAAGATTCGTGTTCAGAACGGAGATATATACAGTGAAACCTTAATTATTGAGCACCTCAGGTCCAGTTCATAGAACCCGAACCTGTGAAATAGCCTCAATAAAAGAGGAACACAGTTTGTTGTAAAGATGTTCCATGGACTGTATTTATATATGCAAAACACACACACACACACACACACACACACGTCTCACAAGCAGGCACACTCATACACATATCCATACATACGCATACATAAATGCACGTGCAAACAGACACACATGCACATACACATTCTCATATGCATGCACTCACACACATACCCATACAAAAGCGGCACAAATGCACACACAAATTCTCGTATGCATGCACTCACACACATACATAAATGCATGCACATAGCCATACAAAAGCGGCACAAATGCACACCTACATAAATACACATTTCCATACACACGCATACATACACACACATATATGCATGCACACATAACAGTACATACCTGCACATATGCATACATAACATATAATACAAAATATGTGGTTTTATCATGGATTTGTAACCTTCTGCAAGGTTTTTAATGCAAATACTGCTTGTCACTCAGTTGTACTATGCTAGGGCATATGCAGTACCACAGGTGCAAGGGACTTGGTCATCTCTTTAATTTGACAACTACAATTCAAGGAATCTTGTAGCTTTGTCTATTCCAAACCTATACAACTTTAAAACAGATTTCAGTTAATACAATTTTCATTAATTTGTTTAAATATTCAGATTTTTTTTTTCAGGTATCAGACCTGTCATTTATTGACATACTAAAATCATACTTTCTGAAAGGTTTGACAGAATGGCAAGAATAATATATATACATTTGCAAAAATAAACAAAGCTCCGGGTGTGGAGCGCGAACTAAACAACTCTCAAGCACTATATTAATATTGGGTGAAGCTGTCATCGTCCAAATGGTTATGCTGTATTTCTACATGGGAGAATGTTGCACATGTACACAGCAAGTGTAATGAAATGAAATATCATATAACTTAATTTTTATGCTCAGGTATACAATTGCACACCCTTTGGCATTTCGAAAGTATATGGCCGATTCAGTTGACATTGATGATCTAATAATAACGATTGACAAGTGACACAAATTTCAAAGCAATCCGAAGACGGAAACTCACGATATCGGCGTCGACATCCGATGCGACGATAAGTAGTTGTTGGCTACGATCGTATAACCAATTTTGAACGATCGATTACAAATTGTCTTCTTATTATTCGTTTTTCCGTTATTTTTTTCTCTTATTCATATTTGTTTTCCATAAATTCCATTAATTTTGGTCTCTTATTAACAATTAAATATGAATGTACTCAACAAAAGTTCATGTCCATGAGCATTGTTATGACTGATATCTATATTATTTGTATTGATATTTATTATTTTTTGTTATAATATATTATGTATAGAAGCCTAATAGATATAATAAAAATATCAATACACATTATAATATAAATATCAGTCATAACAATGTTCATAAACATGAAATTTTGTTGGTACATTTATATTTAATTATGAATAAGAGAACAATATTAATGGAAAACGAATATAAATTATAAGAGAAAAAAAAATGGAAAAAGAATAAGAAGATTATTTGTAATCGATCGATCACATGTGATGATTGTTATGTTATATATGTGATCGATCACAATTGGTTGTGTGATCGATCACAATTGGTTGTATGATCGTAGCCAACAACTACATATCGTCGCCGATATCGTGAGTTTCCGTCCTCAGATTGCTTTGAAATTTGCGTCATTTGTCAATCATTATTAGATTAATTCAACTGAATCGGACTTTACTTTTGAAATGCCATTGGGGTGGCAATTGTATACCTTTACCCATTACTCAGCCATAATTCCAATTTACCAGACAGTTTTCGTCTACAGCGCATACTTTGTAAAGTTTTATCCTAAATTATTTGTGTACTCTTCCCATGTAGTTATTTGTTTTATCCCTAAAAGTCAAATCAATTTAAAATGTCATCATTACAAAGTTGAAAGAGCATTCCATTATGAATCTAGACATCAGTCATATTTCAGAAGCATGAGGGGTATAATGTGCAATATTAGCTCATAAAAATATAATATTATTGCCTAATCGGATGAGACAATATCATAGTTCTTCTTGTCATTATCACTATTTTCCTCTACAAATATTTCAGATTTTGAAGAAGAAAAAGAAACAGCCTTCTATGCAAGCTATTCAGCACCCAAGAGAGATATACAGTCAAACCTGTCTTAGTGGCCACCTGTCTATAGCGGCCACTAAACATGACCCTCTGCAGAGAAAAACAATGGAATGAACCTGTCTATAGAGGTCACCTGTCTATAATGGCTCCTTTTCTTACTTCTCTCGGTGGTTACTATACACCGTGTCCCAGAAAAAACGAAACCGGGTTTCATGGCAGAAATTTTCTGTCATAATGAATAATTTAATTGATGATATATATATATGCCTGGAAAGCTCTGTGTCTCTTCTTTCATTTGATGTGCAACTTATGGCACATACTTCAAGCATGACTGAATTAGAACAAGGGAAAGTGGTGTTACCAATATTCAATTTGCACGCATAAATTTGAAGTTTGGGTGAGTTTTAAGAGTTGTAAACGTACTTATTTTTAAAAAGGATAAACACCACATAAAAGTTCATATTTTTATCTTTTACATGACACCTCATGCTAAAAAAAAAAAATTGATTTATGCCAGAGAACGAGTACAATGAAAACATGCCTGATTTCTGCCCGAATGAGTGAAAGTTGAGTAAGAAGTCGCTCAGCTTTCCTGACTAGCAGCTGACAATGGACTTTGATGCATGAGTGAATTTACACAAACATGGGGATCAGGAAACAGGCTATATCAGGAAAATTACTCATTTGGGCTGGAATCAAGCATGTTTTCATTGTATTCGTTCTCTGGCATATATAATTTATTTTTTAAGGTGTCATATAAAAGATAAAATTATGAATTTTCATGCGGTGTCTGTCCTTTTTCAAAATGAGTACGTTTACTACTCTTAAAACTCTCCCTAAAACATCACCAAAACTTGCAATTTCTGAGCGCAAATTGAATTTTTGTAACTCCAGTTTCTATCGTTCTAATTCAGTCATGCGTGAATTATGTGCCATAAGTTGTATATCAAATAAAAGAAGAGACACATAGCTTTTCAGACATATATCATCAAGGAAATTATTCATTATAACATAAAATTTCTGCCATGAAACCCGGTTTCGTTTTTTCTGGGACACGGTGTACAGAGGTTTGACTGTTTGACTGGTTTGACTGGTTTGACTGTTTGACTGTATGTAAATCGAAGGGCATTTTATTATACCACCTGTGGAATTAGTCAAGCATTTAACCATAACCTCTTGCCACTAAATTTGCTCGTTATCAATAAGGCGAGATGTTGTAAAAAGCGGTCGTAAAAGTTGCTAGCTGGTTCACTTTATCAGGCAGACAGCTATGCCAAGTCGGACTGTATTGTCCACCTGGAATGTGATAAAGAGCTAGTGGGACTACAATTCCAGTTCTACTGTGATCATGTGATGACAAGTCATCAGGATTTTTAAACATTGTCTCTCTAGAAAGTTTCTCTAGATGGTTGCCCTTAAATGGTTGCTCTCTGGCTTGTCAGTCTTCTACCTATAACAGTCTCACATGTGGCAAGATTGCTGGCAGTGTAGCCCGAATAGCATTCATTCATTTATTATTTATTTTTTTCAAATACAAATGTATTCAAAATTCTCAAAGCAAGTTAACAAAAATATAATAAGTACAAAATACAAAATAATGCATGTGATGTCAACAACTCAATATACATGATACATATCATAATACGTTTTAAATCAATTGTACATCTCTCCATTTATCAAGAAATAAAACACATGTGTCTTGTTTTAAATAAATTATTCGTTCACAATCGTAATAATATTTCAACTGTTTTTTAAATAATTCAAATGATAGTTTACCATTTTTACACTTTGTAGAGAATATATAATATTTTGCGTATAAAATAACAAAATTCAAGTGGCAGAAATTACCTCCAGAAATTCCAAATATAAATGAATTCATAGTCAATGTAATTTGGTCATACTTGTTCAGCAACGCCTTGATCCAAGATGTGAATAGCACATCTGCAAAATAAAATGAATACAAATATAGATTTTGTAATGACGTGAAGGTTTTTTTTTCTGTTGGTTAGAAGTTATAAGATAGTACAGTAGACTAACACGGGGAAACAAACATACATGTTTCCAATGTATAATAAAAACAAAATAAAAATAGAATCTTTAAAAAAAGGTTTTATCAGTGTCTAAAAATAACAATTAAAATAAAATTATGACCATGAAGTTGCAGCATAAATCTCTCACTTCATACTTTTTTAAATAGTAAACTTCTCTTGTATAGTATATATAAAAATGGTTTAAACCAGTCTCATGAAATAGATGCCCCATTGAATTTGAATTTATGAGTAGGTTACTTAACACACTTAATATGAGCAGTATAACAACTTATATAAGAACAATGGTTTTTATACTAAGATAATAAAATATTGTAATAATATAACAAAAATATCAATACAAATAATATAAATATCAGTCATAATAAATTATTGAATAATACTTGTGGACATGAACGTTTGTTGGTACATTTATATTTAATTATGAATAAGAGAACAATATTAATGAAAAACGAATATGAATAAAAAAAATTAAAAATGATGGAAAAAACGAATAATAAGAAGACTTATTTGTAATCGATTGATCACATTTTATGATCATTCGTGATCGATCACAATTTGCTATACGATCGTTTACGAATAACTCCTTATCATTGCATCTGATGTCGACGTCGATATCGTGTGTTTCCGTCTGCGAATTGCTTTGAAATGTTCGTAACATGTCAATCCTTATTAGATCACCAATTGGTGTGAATTTCAACTGAATCGGACGTATGCCAGGGGGGTGTCCAATTGTATACCTACTTCTTGCCACTGTTATGAGTTGATGATAATTGGAACTCCATAACCACCAAACTCTCCCGAGTTTGTCTCAAAAGAAGTAAAGAATACACCAAAAGAATACACCAAAACTGCCGAGATGTTGCTTTCAATGAAACCATGTTAAAAATCAACGTCGCGTGCCTATGGCACGCTTAATTACATCAAAGCGGCTATGGGTCGCCGTCACAATCGTCCTCGAAATGAACATCACTCATTTGTAATGTTCAATAGAATGTTAAAATGTTAAAATCATCTATATTTTCAATACTCACATAATGATCTTCCAGGCTCACATCAATCTTGCAGCTTTCTGGCACAGGAAACTGAGGAAAGCACAGCTACATTTTGAGAAGTTGCCTAATGCAGGCCCGTCATCCAAGCTGTACGACAGATCTGCAAAGTTAAAGAATTAAAGTCGAAATACAATCAAAGTAGGGCTGAGTCCAAACGGATATCCGTTCATTAAGGTCGGATATCGAATTCAAACGTACCGTAGGAACATGGTACACTCTACGCTCGCAAGTCATCAGTTACCGGCATAGCTGCTCGTGAAGTTTCACTAACTTCAATTTACAGCAAATTTTACACAGACAGTTACACCATGGTTACACAATTACAGTGCCACAACAGTATAGTATCACATCTGGTTCATTGATTAATCATTACATTGGTCAAAATGGATCAAATTTTGACAAAATACTACATCAGACAATCAAGGGATTAGACAAAAGTGGGCTGGTACCTTAGGCTTAGCACCAACTTACTTCGCCTCTTAGATCGACAAATCTAGCTCTTTAAAGATGAAAGCCAGTTTTGGAATCGCCACCCCCCCCCCCCCCCCCCCCTACCAAAAAATGAAATGGAAGCCCTTATTACCAATCATGTGAAAGAATATGTTTTTACTAATAGTACGGGACAATACAAATTTTGCCTAGAAACCGCCTACTAATTGATATATTTGGTAAATTATCATATCGATCCGGACCGGCTAGATATCTCGCCGATGGTGCGATGCGTGTAAATTCTATGACAAATGCGCACATGGTAATTTGCCGAAACAAATCGCTTGAACGAGCGTACGAATGTGGCCAGCGTAGACGGGCCAAGCTTACGGTGAATTTAGGCTCAATGTCAGCGGCTTTCATAAACGTTTTTAGTGATTTTTCTGCATTCGACGATAGTACGGTTCAGATTTGTCCACACACGCTCCATTTCATGTTATTTTAATAATAGTAATCAATTAGTTTGACCAACAAAGCTATTTCCCACTACTGTCCCTTGCATAATAACATTATGGCCTCTTTTACTGAAAGTAAAAGTTCTGTTTCAGTTTCACTTTCAGGTTCAAGTTTCAGTCTTGACCGAGTTTGAATTTAGTCAATTAGTGACAACCGACATATTTTATTGTTCGGCATTAGTCACTAATAATGTCAAAGAGGCCATTAAACATCTAGATTTGTCGATATACAGCTTACTGTCCTCCTAATCATGATTAATGTACGTATTATTTGTCTGGATACATGATCAGTTGATCCAGTACATTTGTTATAAGTAAGTCCATTCACAAACAAATATGTAAGATGTGGGACTGTAATATGCGGGTGTCCTAGTAAAGTACGACGATATAAGTTACTTACTCGTGATTATTTTGAAATCCCAGCACAGCCATCAGCTAAAATCTGCCATCTGTCACTTGATAGATCATGATTGATATCTTTTATCGAGAGAATCTTGTTTAAAATCATAATTTCTGCCTGTAAGTAACTCGCCCGCTTGACGAGTGGCAAAGATCACGAACATGACGGACCAGCACTATAGTTCCACTGATCTCTGAGTCAGTAGATGTGGTTGTGTTATTCTTTACGGTTGAATGAGTAAGGGCGGTATATTGTGCTCTGCTACGTTTTGTTGATTTTTACGCAATTCTAGCGTATTGACATCAATGAGTCAAATTGCAAAATGGCGAATTGCATTACGCCGGAAGTAAATATAATTCACAACGTTTATGGGTTTTCAATCGGATAATATCTTTAAAACTGCGTATTTTTATTATGTCTTCATGAGAATAAACGCATGCGTATAAATGTATTTTTGTGCGTAGAGGGCGACCCCTAACAGCGCGGTACAGAGATCCAGAGAAATTGAATGTCGTGGCTAAAGCTACGGTACTCAAAACGGCAAATGGCACCTCCGATTTTATATATAGAGATATATATGGACGATTCTCCCACTTATAATTCTGTCGGTGCTGGCGTGTTCATAGTGACATGCATATATATACATCATCGATATAAAAATATAACGATGATATATATACACACATAAATACAATATAGAAATGTGAAATGATTTACCATCATAATTACATGTACTTGAAAAATGTATTCAAATTATGCTTAAAAAGCTAGAATTATGCCAGAGTTTTGCTAAAAACAACCAAATTATGCCAGGCATAATGCCAGATGCTAAAAGGGTCAAAATTATGCCAGAAAGCATAATTATGCCAGATCTGGCAACGTTGCTCCGAGAGCAGATCTAAAGTTCCGGGTTATAATGACGTAAAACGACGCAATTTAGACCGGTGCTACACAAACGGATTACATGACAATACCAAAGATAACCAATTGGTTATATTTAACCAAAAGGTTTTGAAACAGACCGACTATGACGTAAAACGACGCGATTTAGACCGGGGCTACACAAACGGGCTACATGAGAATTCGGACCTAAATCTTCACAAGTAAAACTGTCTTATACAGCTGGATTGATTCTATAATTGTATGGAATTGTACTGTAAAATGACATTTCCTGAAAATTGGGGTTTGGTTAGGCACAGAATAACACACATCTATTGATACATTTGGATTGGTATGCTTATTTTTCTTGAATTGCATCACCTAATAGTCAAAATCAAGTCTACCAAAATTAAATTAATGATTCAGGTATTTTTTTATTTAGTTTTTAAAAGAAAATTTGCTTCAGAAAAAGAAAACGCACACTTGTATGCAAGGATAAAATGGTTGCTAAGGAAAATGATGCTGCTAGGCAACGCATTTAGATTGATATTTACTTAAAAATTATGCCCCATTGTTAGGATGGGTTTTGTCTTTCCATTGAAGGTTTCTCAATCATTAAAAAACAAGTATTTATTGTAAAAAAGTCATATGGAATGTGTAAACTACTACTAGTTGTATATCCTGAAAAATGGGCGTGGTCTATTCAGTGCTTGTTTCCATGGTGATGCTACAAGTTGCGGCAATTTTCATGGTCATTTTCAAAATCTTCAGAAAATTTCCTTTTTAAATGAGCCATGTTGTTGCTTTTTTCCAGTCGGGTGCATAACACAAGTACAAGAAATAAGCCACTTACAGTTGGCCTCTCGCCGCTCACCTAAACCATTTCATGCTGGCTGTTCTATCGGAGTGACGCCGATAGAATGAGAATTTCTCCTACTCTAAAGTAGGAGAATTCAATCGCCTTTTTCTCTTCTTTTCATCGCCTTTTCTATCGGCTTTTTCACCTCTGTAGCATTCATGCTGGCCGTTTCATCGGATGCGTCAGGACGCATCCGATTAAAAGACCCTAAGCATGAAAGCAGCATTATTGACTAATACCTGGGTAAAATGAGATTGACCCGTAGAGTAATGCATGGATGAGCTCACTCTTAAAGGCAACATTGTCACATTTATTGAATAATTTATGTGTAAACATGAAATTGGTCTGGCGAGTCATGCATGAGTGAGCATACATTAAAGACAAAATTGTATTTTTTTAAAGTCACATGACTTTTGAAAAGTGACAATGTTGTCTTTAAGGTGCGCTCACTCATTCATGACTCGACTGTACAAAGAAGTCAATAAAAACGATCCTGTCAAGTAATTTTATTCGAAACCTTTTTATGAAAAAGTTAGGATAAGGGGGACTTACTCTTGTTGCGTTTAGATGCTGCACTCCCCATTTTCTAGAGTGAATACTTGACCCGTCAGGTTCCAGTTGGATGTACTCTACCATTAAAACATAGGAGATACAGAAACAAAAAACTTTATTTAAAAGTGTTGTATACTGCAATTCATCCGAAAGTTTGCGTTTTATGTGCGTACGTGGGGGGGTCGTAGTTGGACCACAATGTGTTCGGGGCGCGTACAGGGCCAGGAAAAAATCCTTAGACATGGGTCCATTTTTCGCCAAAGGACCCTTAGATGTGGGTATGGGTTTGGCTGACTCAGCCGCACACCCCCGTCCGACTATAATCTGAGTACCCCCCCCCCCCCCCCGGGGGTACGGGGGGGGGGGGTCATTATCGGTTCATAATCAGCTGATCGATTCTTCGCGCGCCTGATCTGATATTTGAGTTAGCGAAACCCAAGAACTCCTTCATAACTCCATCATAACTTCATGACTCAAGACATCGACTTTGACCATGGCCAATAACGGGGTCGCGCTACGTTCCAATGAAAGATGCACTGGGATTGGATACATTATTGCTTACCCCGTGTATATAAAGCGCGTGGTTTAGAACAAAGCTTGTGATTGGTTTATGACCCTGATGCACTGTAATCCGTACTTGAGAGACGCACAGTGATTGGACAAAATGTATCCAAGTAAATCGATATTTGTTAATGATTGTTTTCATTTTATGAACTTATGTGCACGTTTCGCGATTGACGAGATATTGATTCCATACTTAAATATATTTATAAACAATCCCCACTACTTAAAATGTAACTGTACGAGGGGGTCACAAAAGTAACGAATTTTCACCCTCGCCCGGCGGTCTAATAAGAAAGAACACAAAGTTCCTACAATAAACGCCAATTACTTAACCAGAGTTCAAGCTAATATATCGCTTTTATCTTTAATATGCACTAAACATTAAGAAAAACAAGCTCTTAGAAATCAGGACAGGATGCTTAATAATCGGGGGTTTAAGTTCTACGGCTTATTGTATTTCGTTCTTGGGCGTGGTATATAGTATGTGTATGGAACTATGAATAGGGAATGGAATGAATAGACCGCTTACTTCGATCAGCCAAGCATGACGGCGGCTATCACGATTTTAATGCAGATGATGCCGACCATAATAATCCACATGATGCATATCGGGCTATCGGCGGTATATTTATTCACTTATTAATACTAATGGTAACAATTTAACATAATTATGTCAGAAAGATTGTAACTCTTTTCGTATACTCGATTAGATCTGCATAGTAAACTCAAGTAGGCATCATTCTACACTTCACGCGATTAACGCTTCTCATTCAATTAAATTCAACCATGCCCACGGTTAATGCCGCCCCGCACGATCAATGTCGATCATCTCTATTGCCCATCATCACCATCAATATAAAAGTAGAAATACAAAAATAAAAATAAATTAATACAAATAACAAAAAGAAAGATATACGTGAGGTGAGCCCCCATGTACCAATTAATCCAACCATTATCAGCATTATCATCATCATTGTCAGCATCGTAATTGGTGCATTATGTCAGGGAATACTAAGACGGGGATGGGACGGTTCCCATAATCGAAATTTCTTGGCGGCCCATTTCTCCAGTTATTATTTCAATTGTAATGCAATTTTGTAAGTAGTATACAAAATCCTTGACATTGTGTAGATCTTACAAATTATTATTATTCGCGACTTTTTGAATGAACCACCAACGAACGTAGACACAAAACCAATCCTAGCAAAGTCATGCGCGCGCGCACACACAAAACCGCTCGTTATACGCCTGAATGCTCATTGTTGCTAGGTCTTTTGTTCCGTCCGATGTGAATAGAACGAACCCGCTCGATCATTTAAGGATCAATGATTGCGCCTGCCAGCTCCTTGAAAATCGAAAGCAATCTTTCACGGCCGTTTTCTCGATAAAATAATTTCCAAAACGCCCCTCCAAAGTCTCTTTTAAAACCATGTATCTCCGCAATAAAATTATTCAGAATAACACTGCTTTTCTCACATAAAATTATGTACCGTGTTAGGTATCAAATGAAAGATAAATAAAAATAAAAAATGATAAATAAAAATGATCATACTATTAACTCAATTTCGACCTCGGCCGAGAAGTGTATCTTTTATTCGTGTGTCATCACATATCATGGAATACTATGCCAGTAACCCATGGCAGTGGAAGCCACGCCATACGACGTGTCTACAACCAAATAAATCCGACTCAGCAGTTGGATTAGCATTTTATAGGACATTATAGTAGGCCTAGAAACCATGACAGGGCGCCTCTGCAGCGGCCAGTGTAACTATGAAATAGGCTCATCAATAATTATAATAAACTTATTATATACATGTATATCTATGGATGGCCTTGTGATAGCCGGGTAAGTCGCGATCGTTCATTCTACCCCTAATCGAACACTGCATTCAGAACTGTATGTTGATGGGCAACCTATCGAGCCTACTTTTATTCAATACCTTACTCGAGGTGAAGGTCATAGTATTGATTGGGTTGTGTCGTCTTTAAAATGTAGATTAAGTGATATTTTTGCTCAGGACTCTTACAATCATGCATCAAGGCTAGTTCACTATGTTAGACAAGTTGTGATAGCCGGGTAAGTCGTGATCGTTCATTCTACCCCTAATCGAACACTGCATTCAGGACTTTCTGTACATTTGAAGGGCAACCTACCGAGGCTACTTGTATGAATCCCTTACTCGAGGTGAAGGTCATAGTATTGATTGGGTTGTGTCGTCTTTAAAATGTAGATTAATAGATAGTTTTGCTCAGGAGTGGCAATCTACTGTTTGGTCAAACCGTATTTGTACTAATTATAGAATATTTAAAATTAGTCTCAATTATGAACATTATTTGAATGTATTGCCTCAAACAGATTTAATTTCCTTGTGTAAATTTAGATGTAGAACACACAATCTTCCGGTTAATAAGAGTAGATCTGATGTCAGTGTAGTAGATGAAATGCAATGTTCTTTATGCTCCTTAAAAGGCAATGGTGATGAATATCATTATCTTTTTATTTGTCCATTTTTTAATAATGAAAGACAAATGTATTTTCCAAAGAAACTGTATGATTGTACTCCGTGTGCTTTGCATATGAAATCACTTTTTAATACGCTTAATACTTGCCAGTTAAAGAAGTTAGCATATTTTGTTAGAGTTATTATGTCACAATTTAGCTTGAAAACATATCCTGATGAGGATTGTCTCGTTAATGATAATATGAGAAATAGAGCACCAATATTGACACGAAGTGGCAGAAGGGTAAATTGCCCAGAAAGGATGAATTTGTAAATATGTTTATGTTACATTGTCGTTGTATGTTTTGTTTTTGAATTGATGTATATTGTTTAAAAAAAAGGTTTGTACTCTCATACCCCGGAAGGGGGTCGATAGAGTAAATAAAATATTACAAATAAAATCTTACAAATCTTACCTTTGTTTTGTTAGGTTCAGATGTCCGTGGTTTGATGTCACTGGGTCAAACTATCACAGGATGCACAGCCGGAGTTCATCTCGTGCTGTATGAACGAAGAGAACATAATTCGTTAACTCGTTCAAATGTTATCATGACAAAATCACACACAAAAGCACGAAGGTGAACATTTGGTTTCGTTCAACACCAAAGTTAATCAAGGTTTGACTTGATAGGACGGTAGAATGGACCCTATACAATAATCCAGGGTAATGTGTACAGTAAACATGGTCAAATTGTGGTTTTTAAATACTTATTAACCCTAAAAAGGCCGGACTATTTGAGGTCTTCCTACGGCAGGGAAGGGGGGCATTTACCCCCATTAAGATCTTGGCCGCGGAGCGGCCGATCGCCGTAAAATGTGCATGCATGATAAGTGTATAGAATACAATGGTAATTTTCAATTTTTTTGACAAATTCATTAATAATAATAATAATATAGTTTATTATATAGCGCTAAATACATAAATGTTTCATAGCGCTTTACACTATTATTACCCCGGTCATAGGATACAATGCAAACCAGCACACATTGTGTGCACAATCTCCACTCCCTGGGGAGCATTCCTTCCAAGCGCTTAATGGGCTTAAGAAGATCGTTCACACAAAGGCTTTCACCTCCTACCGGTCGCCATGTATACACCTGGGTAGAGAGCAGCAGTAGTGCATTAATTTGCATAATTATGGTAATTTATGCAAATAAGTCATGAAATTCATATTTTTACCCATAAATCATAGGCTATATATTCTTAATAATTTAACTCTCGATTTCACTACATATATTCTTTACAGCATTTGGAATAATAACACGACAAACAATTTTGGAAGAGCCAGGTTCTTCCTTATGTTTTCTATTGTTTTGATAATTTCTTATGAATGTCTTTGTTTTTTAAACTTATGTATTTCATTGTTTGTGTTGTTTATTTTATTTCTAGCTATAATTTAACTATTGTGAACCACAAAACCATGTAAACAACACCAAATAATTAATGATATAACTCAATTTACAAAAATTTATATTTTCATATGTTTTGTACACAAATCACGAACATGAGCGATTTTCGGGCTGACATTTCTGCATAGACAAAAGGTCACGTGACTTTGTAACGGTAAGTCCGATTTTTAAAATTTTATTTTAAAATGTGCGCAAGACCCGAAAGAAAAAAGTCACCAAGCAGCGGCGCGTCATCTTACTGCGTTTTGGAGCAATACAAAAAATTGCCAAGGGAGGGGGCCATTATGCCCCCCCCCCCCCCCCCCCCGCCCCCGGCCTTATTAGGGTTAAACGGCAGTTTTGGTTGACAATTTTTCAAAGAACAAAAACAAAAAAATTAAACTGTGAATGACAGTGTAGCTCATCCTGGTCATTGTTAGTGTATAATTTGACCTGATCTCTCTATCATGTATGTATAAAGATGGGATTTCATGATGAGCTTATAACGCCACTGGGAGCAGATCATAATGATTATATTGTCTAGGTAAGGATTGTGATAAATTAATGTAATAATGTTATGGAGGAAAAGTGTTTGGTGCAATTTAAAAATTGAAATAGCCGCCACCTGGAGCACACACTGCTCACGCACATTCACCTGGTTGACCTTGTGTACGAGTTTGATTGAAATCCACTCAGGACTTTAGGAGAAATAGCGATTTCGTGAAAATGCTAATATGACATTATAGCCCCGACCATGATAGGTGGCGCCAACTGGCAGACACCCTGGTACAGTAATGGCAGGGCTCATATAAGTATTGTGTGAGCCTTTGAGTTAGACCCACTAAATAGTTTGGGCGAAATAGCATTTGGCGCAAAGTGTGACTTGAAATCTTAAAATGATCGTGAAATCTCAATATTATGATTGGGGGGGGGGGGGGGGGGGGCCGCCTGGGAGAGACCCTATATACACACCAACCTGGTGGACCTTGTGTATGAGTTTGAATGAAATGCAACTTATGACCTTATAGCCAAAACGGTGATAAGTGGCGCTACCTCGCGGACACCCTGTAGTAACAGGGTTCATAGAAGCATTGCGTATGAATTTGAGTTAAATCCCCCAAATGGTTTGGGAGAAATAGTGATTGGCGCAAACTGTAACTTGAAACCATGACAGATAGCGCCACCTTGGAGAGCCCCCATATACACAGCCACGGTCACCTGGTGAACATTGTATACAGGTCAGAATGAAATCCCCTCGAGATTCACAAATTGTGGACGACGACGGACGACGGACGACGGACGACGGATGCATCGCTATGACAAAAGCTCATAATGGCCTCCGTCAGGATGAGCTATTCAAAAGAGAGCATGCGATGATGTTTCGCGAGAGTCACCATTTATCTAGAGCCAAAGATCTGACAATAGTAGGCAATTTCAGTTTAGGGGTGGGGTAGGGCGTGAGCTCCTTCATGACCTCCCCCCCCCCCCCCCCCCCCCTTCCCCCGCCCTCCCATATGGCAATTCTACAAGGAATCAACAAGACCACACAAAGCGGGGTTATTTTTTGGAAGCACATTGTGAACACGTACACTGTCGGTCACAAACACACAGCCATGTGACTGTGATACATAAAATCACAGAAAGTGAAAGTAAAAGTACATAAATCCCATCTTCTTGGAATCCATCATCGTGAAGTTCGAGAAAGCGAAAGTAAAGCGTCTTGCCCCACCAAGGTTGTCCGACACAATGTGCTCAATGTGGTTGAGTGGGTGATCGCTTGTGAGAGCTGGTAATTAAGCTGGCCCTCGTTAACTCGTTGTTAATGTCAAATTCGTAAGGAACTATTACCAGAAGCCGACTCCCTTTAGAATTGTCCTTGAACAACATTGGTGGTAGAAGGAGCCATCTAATCCGAATGTCCGGTTTGGTTTAACTTGATACCCCGTATCAATTATCGTCTGAAAAGACATTTAGTATTTGGGTATCGACGTTGACCTCCAACACAATAATGATTGAGAGACCTTTAATAGAAAGACAAAACCCATCCTAACCATCGGGCATAGTTTTTAAGTAAATATCAATCGAAATGCGTTGCCTAGCAACATCATATTCCTTAGCAACCATTTTTTCCTTGCCTAAAAGTGTGCGTTTTCTTTTTCTAATTTTGGTAGACTTGATTTTGACTAGTAGACGATACAGTTAAAAAAAAAAAATAAGCATGCCAATCATTTCCATGAAAATGTCATTTTACAGTACAATTCCATACAAATATAGAATCAATCCAGGTGTATAAGACATTTTAACTGGTAAAGATTTAATGTTTAGTTTAAAAACTTTAATGAGACAAAGCAGACAACAATAAACAGTGATGATGAAATACATATACAATACAAATTATTATCAATAAATTGATACTATTTTGTGGCCTAGCAACAACATTTTGCCTAGCAACAACATATTTTGCTCATATTTAGCAGGGTTTTGTTTACCCTTCCTTGGAAAATTTCTGTTTTATAGGCCTGTATTACTTTGGGGACTCGGATGACAATGATGGTACACACATGTATATACTTTAGATTATCTATGGGTACCATTGTGTTGCCTAGTAACAACATTTTACCTATCAACAACATATTTTGCTCATATTTAGCGTTTTTTTTTGTTACCCTTCCTTGGCAAATTTCTGTTTTACAGGTCTGTATTACTTTGGGTATTCGGATAACAATGATGTTTACACATGTATATACTTTAGATTATCCATGGATACAATTATGTTGCCTAGCAACACCATTTTACCTAGCAACCACATATCTGGCATATGACCCCAAGCACCACACTTTCGGTCATAAGTCGCTGTGGCTCTTTAGTACATAGAGCCTTAACATCATACAAAATTGTCTCTGTGTGAAAATTTCAACTTTATGGGATTTGATACTTTGATTTGATACATATTTCATCTACATTCTCTGAAAACTGCAGGTCCTAAGTCGAATTTTGTATACCATAAATAATGATTTCGCTCGATGTGTGAGAATGCTTTTCTGTATGATGCAAAACTTTAGAAGCGATTTTCTCTGTTGTTTAACAAATAGCGAGGCTCTGGTCCAAGTTATCAAATTGCATTTTATCTGGCCTTCAACAAATTTGTATGTATCAAGTTATACATCATTTTAAAGCTGAAATCCTAGAGAATTCAAAACATTAAAAAATTTCAATTTGGATATTTCCGACAATTAACCGAAAGTGTTAGAGGCGGACACATATATTCAGAGAGTTATGTTACCTTTCATTGACATATTTCTGGATGTAAAGACTTCATTAATATGGATTCTTGATTAACCTTGTTGGTGTAACACATGACGTTATTCACGGTGACCATTGCATTGCCTAGCAACCACATTTTACCTAGCAACCACACATCTGACATGATGCTGAGTAAAAACAAAATAAAATACATTAAACAGTTCATCCTCTGCAATCTAATTTTGACCATCAACAAATTATTCTTCAGTGGAATACACAAGCCCCAAATTGTTTAGCAAAGGAAATTTTCCCTTGAAATTGCATGATATATTTTGTATTGCTGATCAATACTTTTTCTATTCTGAAAAGCATATATGCCAAGCTCTTTTTGACCAGAACAAATTTTCAAAAACAGCACATTATGTCTTTATCCGTTGATCTTTTTATCTTCGATTTAGCTTGTCCAGAGTGGTTGTATAAAACTTTAAGCACTGCACTACAATCCTATCGTTCTTCACTTGCACAGGCAATAACGCGTCATTCCTCAAGAAATCGGTACCTATTCTGTTCAAGATCTATGTTAATGACCAATTGTTTGCTTGTTTCATACAACATATGCACATTGTATACATTAAAGTCTGGTCTGGATTCCCGCAGTCACATGCAGGGTTTTCTTTCATTTTCCATCGAAGGAGATGATGGGTGACCTTGCATGGAGTATTCTCATCCTGTTCTCCCATTGCTTTTTAGTAACTCTAAAGGTATTGATTTGCAGAATGAATTTTTACGAATAGATAATTATGACTGAGTTAAAACGGGTTGACCACACAAAATTGCTTGGTATTAATAAAGATGAGTCTTTAACGTGGAAATATCATATAATCGAAATATGCAACAAGTTAGCTCGTATATAGTAGGCATTATTTATAGATTGAAGGACACACTACCTGAAAATATTTTAATGAATATTTATAAAACTTTATTTCTACCACATATTTCTTATGGTAATATTATTTGGGTAAATTGTGCCAAGGTATATAGCAATCGCATCTATGTTTTGCCCAAAAAAAAGGTTATTAGGACGATTACTCATTCACAGTTTATGTCACGTTCCCCTCCACTATTTGCTAAATGTAAAACTTTGACAGTGTACGATATTCATAACCTGCAAACGTGTGTATTTATGTATATGTGGGGGCAAAAATTATTACCAACTCATTCTGTACAAGATTTCCATTTAATTGCAAATATATGGTGAAAATACACAATTTACAGCTGATATATGTTTGCTCTCTTGTGCAATCTTATTGATTTGCTTGCAATTATTATTTGATTAGTCATTTGCATTTGTTGGTATATTATATTTGTAATTTTAATAAAAACTTTTAAACTTTATGCTCCAAACTCTTTTATAATTAGTTTAATTGTAGTGAAGATTACCAATTTATTATAATTTATATTTTATTTTTGAACACAACTTAAGTTATTTATGCAAAGCTTTTAATTTGATATTTTTAATTTGATGGTTGATTTACATTATTTACAGTTTGATATAATATTTATACTTACAGTTTCATTCCCCATATTTGAATAGGCAATGTTTAATTTCTGCCACATGTATCAATAACAAATTTGCATTCGTATTTATATTTTGTACTAGTGTAATATTATGTATATTTCCTTTACCCTGTATGTCATTTTTGATGTTTTTTACCTTGTAAATTCACTTGCAATTTAGCCTTTTGGCTACAAATAGTTGAATAAAATACCTTGAATTGAATTGAATTGAATCCATTCATATTCTACTCGTAGCCATGATGATTTTCATAGTCATAAAGTTCGAACCTCCTTAGCGGAAAGCAATTTGATTTATAATGATCCTATTATATAGAATACATTACCTTGCAACTTAAAATCATGTAATTCATTGAACCAATTTAAGCGAAACATGAAAAAATACTTAATTTTGAATTATACACCGTAATACTTATTTTAAAATTTTCGAACAAAATGATCATACATTATGTATATAATATTTTGTATAGGCATGTTTGTTGTTGATGTTGATGTTTTGTAGGGTTTCCTTTATTCTTATATATATATTTATGTTTTATATTATGTTTAGGTATCGGCATTTTATATGTCAATGACTTCCTGCCACGATACATTCCATACGCTAGATAAAAATACACTCATACTTATTTCCTTCTATGTCTTACTTATGTTATCTCTTCTAAATGTTATTTTGCTTATTTGTCATTTGAATGCATTGAGTATTACTTTGTTTATGTTGTTTTGTATCTGCATTTGGACAAATAAATTGAAACTTGAAACTTGAGATGTGGGTCAGGAAACATCGGAAAACATCATGGAATAATTGACCAGAAAAAACCAAGAGCTACTAGCAAAAGCGAAAGCCAACTTCCGAATCAAATATGCCTGGACACGCGATGGGTGGATCGTAGCGCTCATCCCAGGTACAGGTGGAAGGTTCATAACTCGGGGAATCCGCCATGAAACCGATCTCCCTGGTGATTAAAGACTGATGAATCACTGAACTAGTACACGTGTGTGTGATGCTCCGTAACGATGCAAACTGGTGAATGTTGGTACTGTGGTATAAGATTAATACCTGCATTTCTACTGCAATCAACTTATGT
The DNA here is from genome assembly GCA_037951105.1 of Echinarachnius parma. Taxonomy (NCBI): domain Eukaryota; kingdom Metazoa; phylum Echinodermata; class Echinoidea; order Clypeasteroida; family Echinarachniidae; genus Echinarachnius; species Echinarachnius parma. The sequence goes on along the minus strand of JBAMJV010007991.1, from coordinate 107,294 downwards.
ATAAACTGTAAAAGATCTACTATTACATCCGACTATGAAATGATTTTTATTGAGCTTGAAACAAATAAAAAAAACATGTAATATTTGGATGTGTATATATACCTCCTAATCATGCTAATGTAGACATACCATGTTTTAAAGAAAGAATTGATGATGTATTAACAAGAAAGACATTTATATAATGGGAGATTATAATATTAATTTTATTAATTATGCTACTTGTTTTATTATTTCACTGTCAACGGCCTTAAATTAAAAAAAAATCAAGTGGTCCTGATGATGTCTCACCAAGGGTTTTGAAAGAAACCATATCTTATTTTGTACATCCATTATGTCACATATTTAACTAGTCTATCTCAACAGGAATCGTCCCTACTAAACTGAAATTGGCAAAGACTGTTCCTATTTATAAATCAAAAGATATTCATTGTATTGAGAATTATAGGCCTATTGCTGTATTGTGTACTATTGCAAAGATATTAGAACAGATAATTCATAAACGATTGTACGCTTTTTTATTACATAATAATTCTTTAATAACCGACCAGTGTGGGTTTAGAAAAAATCTCTCTACATCATCCGGTGTATTCAATGTAACTGACTATATATTACAAAACATTGACAAAGGGTATTATTGTAGCGGTGTATTTATGGACCTCTCAAAGGTCTTTGACACCATTGACCGGCATATACTGCTCAAGAAGTTACAACAATACGGTGTCCGAGGAGTGCCATTTAAATGGTTTACAGATTACTTAAATAATAGAAAGCAGTATGTGGTGGTTGATGGTGTCCACTCATCTCTCCAAGAAGTACAAATTGGCATACCCCAAGGTTCTGTGTTGGGACCCCTCCTTTTTTAGTTTATATTAATGATATTGTAAATTCTAGTAAATGTTAAAATTTTCATTGTTCGCTGATGATACGGCCGTAATTATTGCAGATAAGAATATAATAACTTTGACTCAAACTTTAAATAGTGAAATGAGGAAATTGAATGAATGGTATAATAGTAATAAATTATTTTTATGAATTATGATAAAACAAAATATGTTATATTTCGCACAAGAAACAAGAGGGTTCCCGTGGAAATTCCTATTTTTATTGAACAAACAAATTTAGAACGTGTACACATAGTTAAAATCCTAGGAGTATTTATAAATACATTTTTAGACTGGAAATATGATATAGATAATATATCATCAAAGATTTCAAGAAACATTGGAATTTTGTTGAAACTGAGATATTTTGTTCATTTTGATATATTATTATTATTGTTCCATAGTTTAATACAGTCCCACTTAAAATATGTTAATATGATTTGGGGTAATATTTTTCAAACTCATTTAATGAAATTGAGCATCTTACAAAAAATGGCAATGAGAATAATAACGAAATCAAAGTTTGATACGCCGAGCTTGCCATTATTTGTTAAAATGAATATTCTTCCATTGATAGAACAAATAGATATGGATACGGTCCTTTTTATGTATAAATTGAAAAATATTGCCCCAACGTTTTAATTTTGTGTATCATTCATATCAATCTAGAACAAGCCGAAATATACATATACCTCTTGTTCGCACCTCATGTGCACTTAACTCCATTCGTATGCAAGCTATAACAGAATGGAATTTATTGAGGGAAAATATAAAATCAAGTTCAACTTTATCTCGTTTTAAATGTTTATGTAAAAATTATCTCTTTAATCGATATGTAGACAGTTGTAAAAAAATGAAAGAAAAAGTATGAGAAGTATAATGTCACCTTCAAATCAAATTAATTCTCATTTGACGTTATATATGACCGATGTGTAACCATATTTTGTGTATGTGCGTGTTTGTGTGTATTTTTATATTCGATTTTTTATCTTTGTTCGTTTCTTTAGGGTATATGAATTTAATATTATTTTTTGTTTTGCATGTACAAGCGGGCCCTGCCAATAAGCATTTGCTTCTCTTAGGCCCGAATCATTCATATTTTTTTTTAACATCTATGTAAGTGACATGCCGGAGACCACGTCCAGGAAATTTGCGTATGCAGATGACCTTGCACTAGCTACCCAATCCACCGATTTCAACGTACTTAGCAGAACCCTCACCGAGGACATGAAGAAGATGGAGGACTACTTCACCTACTGGCGCCTTCGTCCCAATCCCAATAAGACTACAACCACTGCCTTCCACCTCAGTAACCGACAAGCGAAAACAGAACTGAATGTCACCTTCTGTGGCAAAACAGTTAAGCATGAAGTGTTCCCCAAATACCTTGGAGTTACCCTGGACCGCAGCCTCACCTATCGCGAACATCTCAAGAGGGTTTCTGGAAAACTGAAGACCAGAGTCAACATTATCCGGAAGCTTGCAGGAAATGGCTGGGGTTCAGGCACACAAACCCTCCGAACAGCCTGCATAGCTCTAGTCTACTCTGTTGCAGAGTACTGCTCACCAGTGTGGACAGAGAGCTGCCATACCAAGAAGGTAGATGTAATCTTGAACTCGGCTATGAGAATAGTTACTGGCACCCTTAAGTCAACACCTCTTTAATGGCTACCTGCTCTCTCCCACATCGCTACCCCTGGTGTACGCAGACAGGAGACAATACGCAATGAACTACACCGCACCTCCACCAAACCAGACCTACCTATCCACGAAGACCTAGGAAACCTACCCAAAATGCACCTCAAATCACGGACACCCTTTTGGACTTCTGCAAAGTCTCTAGAAGAGTTTGACCTGAAAGGAGAATGGCGCAAAACCTGGGCAGAGTCCGACTTCCCTAACCATGACCTTGTACAGGACCCTACGTCAGAGCCAGCAGGGTTCAACCTCCCCAGAAAGCAATGGGTGACTCTGAACAGGATAAGAACACTCCATGCAAGGTCAGCCCATCATCTCCATCGATGGAAAATGAAGGACAGCCCTGCATGTGACTGCGGGAACCCAGACCAGACAGTGAAGCATGTGGTAAACGACTGCCCTCTCCGATGTTTCCCTGATAGTTTTGAGGGGATTCATCAGACAACAGATGCTGCTCTGACCTGGCTGAGAAACCTAGACTTGAATTTATAAATGTGCATATATGTCATACGAAACAAACAAACAAACAAACATTCATAATGTTGTAACTATTTAACTATATTTTAAACTTTGTATATATTGTATATATTGTTTATGTTTGATTGAATAAACTGGAATGAAACAACTAGTTTGGTTATTATAATACATACATGTACCAAGTTTGGTCAGAATCCGTCAGTCCGTTCTTGAGATAACGCGATCACGAACTTTTGTGCATATATAATGAGCTCTGTGACCTTTGACCTTTGATTTCATGACCCCAAAATATAATCAGATCATCGTCCCTCCAGCAGCGAAGCCCCGCCAATGCATGGTGCGATTCATCGCCCGAAGGAAGCGTGACGAGCTGTACCAGGCGAGGTTTAAGTTGAAGGGAAGGCCTCCTACAAGGGGGTCTTCGTCAACGAGGATCTGACCCCTCTTCGATATGCGGTCCTGATGGCAGCGAAGAATGCGCCAGGTGTCAAGCAGGTGACGTCCAGAAATGGGAACATCTCCTGCAAGATGCATGACGATTCCTTTAAGACACTTCGCTCCCCTGACGACCTCTTTGAAATCGGGGTTGAGGACGTCAAATATGAGAACTTCCGTCTGCACCTTATCTAGTTTCCTCATTAACATCATCATGACATTGCTATGTTCACTTTTTGGTGAAAATGGCTGATATCCACGAAGACATTAATTTGTTCGATATTGACTCTTTTGAGTTAACCCCATTTGAATTTGATACTAGATTGTGTTCGAAGTTCTCAAAAGCTTTCACGATATCTCATATAAATATAAGGTCTTTAAATAAAAATATTGATGCCTTACAATTATTGTATGAAGAATGTATTAACTCGAAATTTCATTTAATTGGATTGTCTGAAGTATGGAATGTGTCTTGTACAGATATCCTTGGGATAGATGGATATACTTTGGAAGTGAACTGTAGAGACTCTGGTATACGGGGAGGAGGTGTTGGAGTCTATGTTCATTCTTCATTGAAATATAAAATGTTGACGTATGATATTGACTTTGCTGAATCATTGTGGCTTGAAGTTCAGAGTGGTGATTGTTCTGTTGTTGTAGGTGTCATTTATAGAAAACCAAATACCGATATTGTCCAGTTTCAGGGGAGTTTATTGTCTGTGTTAGAAAGGATTAAAGTTGATAAAAAATTGTGTATTTTAATGGGTGATTTCAATATTGACTTGTATAATCCCAGTGTAAATGCTGAAATGTTTGTTACTTCCTTAGTGTGTTTGGGAATGCATCAATTGATTAAGCCCCTTACCAGGGTAACATCCATGTCAGGTTCGTTAATTGATCATATTTACACAAATATGGGTACAGATCGCATATGTGCTGGTACAATTGTTAGTGACATTTCAGATCACTTTCCTATATTTGCTATTTTTGAAGACAGCTCAGTAAACTTGCAACCGCAAGGAGAAGTACGATATAGAAGTTATAAATATTATGATAAAGAACTGTTTTGTCATAGTTTACTCTCGGAATCTTGGGGAAATGTTTATGAATGTACTGATGTTGATAAGGCATATAATATATTTGTACAATCGTTCATAGGTATTTGTAATCAATATGCTCCGATTGTTCATCGCCACTCTTCCAAGAGGAAGAATGATAAACCGTGGTTGACTAAGGCTATTAAGAAGTCAATTAAAAAGAAACATAAATTGTATGGTAAAGTATTAAAATCAAATCATAATGAAGATGATTTGAAAAAATATAGAACGTATAGAAATGTCTTGACTACAGTTTTGAGGAATGCAAAGAGGAAATATTATAGTAAATTATTTGAAATGTATAAATCCGATACAGCACAAACATGGAAGTCAATCAATATGCTATTGAAGAGTGGAAATCGTAAAATAAAAACATCACATGTAGATAAGCTCTGTGTTGATGACAATGGTAATAAGAAAGTTGTAACCTCAGGGAAAGAAATATCAGAAGGCTTTAATGATTTTTTTGTTAATGTTGGGCCTAACCTTGCTAAATCTATTAGTGGTAATGATGATGATGTTAATACATTTAAAGATTATCTTAATGATGGAACAGTTGATTCTTTGTTTTGGGAACCAGTTACTCATTATGAGGTGAATGACTATTTATAAACTTTGAATGTAAAGAAAGCTTGTGGTTTTGACAATATTCCAGCCCGATTGCTGAAAGATGCTGCTTATGTAATTGCAAAACCATTAGCTTATATTTATAATCAGTCATTATTGAATGGTGTGTTTCCGGAGGCAATGAAAATAGCCAAAGTTACACCGATTTTTAAAAAGGGGGATAAAGATGTCCCAGGCAATTATAGACCAATTTCAGTTTTGCCTCTTTTGGCCAAAATATTTGAGAAATTAGTAAAGAAGAGGTTACTTGAGTATTTTGAAAGGAATGATGTTTTGTATAAGCACCAGTATGGTTTTCGTAAACATTATAGTACTAAACTGTCTCTAATTAATTTGACTAATGATGTGCTTAAATCAGTGGATAAGGGCAGTGTAACACTAGGTGTATTCCTCGATTTTCAGAAAGCTTTTGATACAATTGATCATGGAATATTGGTTGGTAAATTAGAATATTATGGAATAAGGGGCCTGCCTCTTCAGTGGTTTAAAGATTATCTTTCTTGTAGATTTCAGTTTGTGAATTATGATGGAAATAGTTCATTACGACAGATGATAACCTGTGGCGTTCCTCAGGGTTCCGTGTTGGGACCTACCCTGTTTTTGATGTATATAAATGATTTGCCAAACTCAACAAATTATTTTAATTTTGGACTTTTTGCCGATGATTCTAACTTGTTTCATACATTTCCGCCGAGACTGAATTTGATTGATATGGATATAGTTAATGTGCATTTAGATAAGGTGTCCGTATGGTGTAAAGTGAATAAACTTACAGTGAATCTCTTAAAGACTAATTATTTGTTAATAAGAGGGAGTAGGCAATCAGTCGTAACTCAAGGGGTACTAAAAATAGCAGGGACTGAAATAGTCCGGGTTGATGTTGCATCATTTGTAGGAGTTTATATAGACCAACACTTGACGTGGAAACCTCATATAGAAAGGGTTAATAAGTGTATTAGGAAAGAAGTTGGTGTTTTATATAGATTAAGACAGTTTGTGCCAAGGTATATTTTATTGTTATTGTATAAGACGTTAATCCAACCGCATATGACATATGGAATTGAGGTTTGGGGAAGTAACTATGAAATACACATGAAGTGTTTATTATTAAGCCAAAAGATGGCACTAAGAGTCATAACATTTAGTCCAATTAGGACTCATTCAAAACCGATATTTCAGGAGTTAAAATTATTGAATGTGTATCAACTCCATAAATTATCTATTTGTGTTTTTATGTATAAATTATTAAATGATGAATTGCCTCAGTCTCTAATTCAGTATTGCTGTTTTATAGAGCACCAATATGAGACAAGACAAAGGGAAAGTAAGAAGTTGAGTGTGCCTAAAGTAAGGACTACGCAGGGTAAATTTTCAGTGTCATTCAGAGGCACATGCTTTTGGAATGATTTACCACTATCTGTACGGGAGAAAGCATCAGTGTCTTGCTTTCGTAGAACTCTAATATCACAAATGTTAATAGAATAATTGAACTTTTAACCGAGGTTCTTGCCTTTTTGTAAATATTACGTTATATAATCGTTTATCTTTTTATTTAGTGTTAAATACCAAAGATTTGTATTTAATCACAGAACTTATATTAGCTTAGATGTAGAATAGCTTGTAGTTTAAGTATGTATTCAACAGTTATTCATTATTTATGATATTCTCATTGCTACGCTACTTATGTGTGTTACCAGACACGATTAGCATTTAATGCTATTTTCTGGTCCCAATTATCGTTTTAATATTTAGGTTACACATTGACATTTGATTGTTATATTGATGTACTTTTTATTTGGATAATAAAACATCAAACTCAAACTCAAACTCAAGTTACAAAAATGTATTAAGTTTGGTCAGAATCCGTCAATCCGTTCTTGAGATAACGCGATCACGCTAACGATAACGATAACGCGATCACGATCACGACGTACGTATGTACGGACGGACGGACAACCGGAAAACATAATGCCTCCGGCAACTTCAAGAAAATGTGTTTTCTGTTATATGAAATGTCTATTGTGTGGCGTCTACAAAGTTCATGGTAAATCATGACTGAGTATTGAGCCAAGTTCAAAGTGATATTTGCTATTTAAACCCATTGCACTAACTGTGTGCAGTGTTCAAAACGTAAATTATAAATATTTTTATTACGAGAGAAAAACAAACAAAACCTGTTCCATGCTTCTACGAATACAACGAGGTATGTGAGAATTGCCAGTTCAAGACAAATATTAGGCCTAAAAGGACCTAGTAATTTTGTTGAAATGTGCAAAAACATATGAATGGTTGATACATTGTGAATGCATATTGTTGTTATTTGATATTTCCACTGGGTATTGTGTGAAACTTTCAAGTTAAATGGACGTTATATGGCTGAGTAACGAGAACAAAAATGTAAAAGCGATATTCACTAACTCATTACACTGACTTTGTACAAGACTATCCAAAGGATAGTTTAACATCTGAACACTTCAATCGTAAATATCATTTTAACGAAAGGAAAATTTGACAAACCAAAACCTGTCCCATGCTTTTATTGGGGGAAACGCTACAATTCCAATGGGATTTTGAGGATGTAGACAATGTTAGTAGATCCCTTTAACCCACATTAAATGAAACTATAGGCCTATACAGTCCACATTCTGTTTTGGCCACTAAATTGTATCTCACTGTATTGTAATTCATATCAGTAACAAAGGCACTCGCTTTCAACTCTATAACATAACTGATTACGAACAAGGATTATGCTTACTTGTTTTGGTAACATGAAACAAAAAACTGCAATCACGGCATCTTATTTCAGACAAATACATGAACAGTAGAATTAAGTTTACCTGAAATCAATCTTGGCAGACATCCTTAGTGCAGCTATACAGGCAGCAACGGGTCTGTGAGTGTGACTGGTTTTGGTGGGATGCAATGTTTGCAAACTGCAGAACGAAACAAAAAAAAAATTCTGAAATTATTACAACTACCACATCAATAGTATAAATAAAACCAATAATGAATACAAGTATGCTTTCACACAGGATCAGGTGTTCATTAATTGTCATTCTTAAATCCTCTTTGGTGCAGCTATACACGCAGCAACAGGTCTGAAAGTGTGGCTGGGTTTGATGGGATGCAATGTTAGCAAGCTGTGGAATGAAAAACAGAGTAATATTTTGCTTTTACAACTGAAAAAATCGATCAACACTTGCTGGACGCAAATGTAACTTCGACTGCGCGCAGTCGGAAATTATGCCTCCGCTATGACGCAATTTTGAATATCAAGCACAAAATAACATGCACTGATTTTTTTTTCATATATATTTTGAGTTCTGTGACCTTGACCATAGAAACCAAACTTTGATGGCTACATTGGCTCTCAAGAAAAATTCAGGTACCAATTTAGGTTGACATCTGACGTTCAGTTCTTGAGATTTTGCCATTACAAGCCATTTGTGCATATATATTGAGTCATGTGACCTTGACCTTTGACCTTTGACCTCATGAACCCCAAATTTAACCTAATCATTGCCACACCGATGTTTATCTAACTCATTCCAAGTTTGAAATTGATCCGTCAAACGGTTATTGAGATATTGCTTTTTTGCACATATATCGAGCCCTGTGACCTTGACCTTTGACCTCATGAACCCCAAAATACAATCAGATCATTGTCTCTCCAATATATACACTCATACCAAGTTTGAATTTGATCTGTCAACCGGTTCTAGAGATATCGAGAGAACGAGGCATTTTTTAACATATATTGAGTCCTGTGACCTTGACCTTTGACCTCATGAACCCAAAAATATAATCAGAACATTGTCAACCCAATATATACACTTATACCAAGGTTGAAATTATCGCGAGAACGAAAATGGGGAGTACGTACGGACGGACGGACGGACGGACAACCCGAAAACATAATGCCTCCGGCCTCTTCGTTGGTGGAGGCATACAAATAATATCCTCAAGAAAGTGATAAATTAAGCTTACCACCTGACCGTAAAACATCCTATGTATATAATAGGCCTATAGAGATTTTCCCGCGCATTTTTGTCACCTTAATTTTTGAACATTTTGAAGTAAAAAGGAACCCCAAATAGAGATCCATCAAAGCAAAGATAAGATAATGTTGAAAACCTTTTGCCCCCATCTTGAAAATGATCCTTCTACATCAAGCGCATCATTTACAGATCCACCTAACCAGACAAAAATACGCCAGAAACAACAGTTCCACTAGGAGATACAATTTGGATCAGCGTGTGCTTTAGTGTGTCCATGGGCGTATGATCTCGGGGGATAGGGGATACCCGGGGGGGGGGGGGGGGGGGGGGCGGGGGTACTAAAGTATATATTGGTTATACGGGGATGTGCCGCTGGGAAGGGTGACTTTTTCAAGAAAGATCCTTAGACATGTTTCCCAGTTTCATAAAATAAAAAAAACCTTAGACATGAGTGCCTTTTTTTATTTATTCCTTTTTCCTCTTTTCTCCCTCATTTTCCTCGTGATTTTGGGGATTTTCCGATGTGAAATTGCTAAAAATTTCAAGCTCGCTCCGCTCGCTAGCATACATAATATTTCAAAACATGTTTCCTTCATATCGCCATATCATAAGCAATAAGAACCAATATAATTATATTAAAACAGACGATGTAAGTGTATTTCTGGTGTGTATGTATGTGTAGGTTCGATTGTGTAAGTTTACTTTATAGCGGTCTTATCATGAGGGGAGATGGTAATGATTTGTTAACCCTAATATGGCCGGGGGGAGCCATAATGCCCCCCACCCCCTCCGCGATATTGTTTATTGCTCCAAAACGCTGTAAGATGACGCGCCGCTGCTTGGTGACTTTTTTCTTTCGTGTCTTGCGCACATTTTAAAATAAACAACTTGAAAATCGGACTTACCGTTACAAAGTCACGTGACCTTTTGTCAATGCATGTCAGTCCGAAAATCGCTCAATTTCGTGATTTGTGTACAAAACATATGGAAATATAAATTTTCGTAAAATGAGGTATATCATTGGTTATTTGGTGTTGTTTACATTATAGATGTTTATTTTTTGGTTCAAAATAGTTAAGTTATAGTTAGAAATAAAATAAACAACAAAAACAATAAAATACATATATCTAAAAAAACAAAGAAATACCCAGCTAGCCACCTGACGTCGTGCCATCGTTGGGCCGATGTCATTTTCGTTGTAAGGGGACGTTGGGCCAACATGCGACATGCGACGTCACCGAGACGTTAAAATGTCCGCCAGCCCAACATCAGCTCGGCGTCTTTTTTTAATGCTGGCCCAACGTCATTTAGCGATTTCGGCCCAACATCAATTATTGACAATGGCCCGATGTCAGTTCTAACGTAGGCCCAACATCGATTCCTGACGTTGAGAGAACATCAAGTTTTGACGTCGGCCCGACGTTAAAATTTCCGCCAGCCTAACATTGTCCCAACATCATTTTGTGATGTCGGGCAAATGTCAATTTCCGACAATGGCCCAACACCGAATCCTGACATAGGACAGATATCAAATTCTGATGTGGGCTCGACGTTAAAATGTCCGCCAGCCCAACATCGTCACTACGTCATTTTGTGATATTGGCATAACGTCAATTTCCAACAATGGCCCAACATCAACTCATGACATTGGACCAACATAACATTATGATGTCGGCTCGAGGTTAAAATGTCCGCTAGCCCAACATTGTCACGACATCATTCTGTGATGTTGGTCCAACGTCAATTTCCGCCAATGGCCCAATATCAAATCCTGACGTTGGGCCAAAATCAAATTCTGACGTTGGCCCGACATTAAAATGTCCGCCAGCCCGACATTAGCCCAACGTTATTTTTTATTGTTGGCCCAACATCAAATCTTGACGTTGGCCCAACATCAAATCTTGACGTTCGCCCGACGTTTGAATGTCCGCTAACCCAACATTGGCCCAACGTCATTTTCTGATGCTGGACCAAAATCAAAATTTGACAATGGCCCAATGTCAAATGGCCAACGTAGGACCAACATCAAAAACGTAAAAAGAAATTAGAAAACATGCATATATTCCACGTCCGATCCATGCATTTTGTTTAACCTTTACACACATTCATTCATAAATAAATCATAATTCTATAAATATCCTATTCCTATACCTATTGCCTACTCCTAAACCTATCATCCTATCGTCCTACAAACATAGGTCGAAATCGGTATACTATATATACATCTCTTCTTAGCATGTATGTTTTGTAATAGTTAGTATTTGTAGAGCGTTGAATTTGAAATAATCCACCTTCAAATCATATTCATAACACTATTTAAGGTGTTATTTATATTCTTATATATCCTTCTAAATTATATACAGCAGCAAGGACATGACAAAAGTATATTTTTTAATATAAATAATTCCAAAAATCGAAAATTTTCATTTCACTTACGATCGCTTATAATCGATCATGAATTTCCCGATAGCAATACTTCTTTTTTTTAACTTTTGAATTACTAATGTTTGTAATCGATTAAACGAAATTCAATTCAGTATAGATTCTCAAAGCAAGTTAACAAAAATATAAGTACCCAGCTAGCTAACTGACGTCGGACCGGTGTTGGCAGGTCTTCGGCAAGATCGCGGTCGGCAAACAGACGTCGCGCCAACATTACGCCAACGTCGAATTTAAGTTGGAGGTTTTGGAAATGAAATAAGTCGGAAAATGGTTGTAGTTGAATATCGTGGCGATGTCATTAAGTTGACGAAAAAAATACGTCTCAAATAAAACGTCGCGCTAAAATCGCACCAATGCCGAAACTGGTACCAATTTAAGAGCTTGATAGAGGGCTGTAATATTAATGTTGGGCCGATGTCAATAAACCAACATGAATATGACATCTCAAATATGACGTTGGGCCAATGTTGTACCGATGTCGGAATATATCATTTTACGAGGTCAGTAAATGGTTGAATGTGGAATTGATGTCGGAAGGATGTTATTAATTGGACATCAATATGACATCACAAATATGACGTCAAGCCGATATCGCGCCGATGTCAGAATTGGCAGCAATGACACGAGTCGGCAAATAGTCATGAAATCGATGTTCAGCCGATGTCAATATTCTGACATGAATATGTCATCTCCAATATGACGTCGGGATAATTTCGCGCCGATTTTGGAACTGGTAGCAATTAAAGAGGTCGGTAAATGGTTGTAACATTGATGTCGGACCAATGAGTTTTATTGGACATCCATATGACATCTCAATTATGACGCCAAAGCGATATCCTGCCGATGTCATAAATGGCACCAATGAAACTAATCATTAAATAGTCATTAAATGGATGTTGTGCCGTTGTCAATAATTCGACATGAATATGACATCTCAAATATAAAATCGGCCTTCTATCGCCCCGATGTTGGAACTGGTAGTAATTTAAGAGGTCGGTAAAATGCTGTGAAATTGATGTCGGGTCACAGTTATTAATTAGACATAAATATGACATCCAAAATATGACTTTGGGCCTATACCGCACAGATGTCGGAACTTTACGAAATTTTAAAGGTGGGTAAAAGGTTGTGAAATAGATGTCGGGCGGATGTCATTACTCCTACATAAATATGACATCTCTACTATGACGTCAGTCCGATATTGTGATGATGTTGTATCTGGTAGCAATTTAAGAGGTCGGTACATGGTTGTGAAATTGATGTCTGGCCAATGTTATTAATTGGACCTCAATATGATATCTCTATATGATGACGCCAAAGCGATATCCTGCCAATGTCAGAACTGACAGCAATTAAACAAGTCGGCAAATGGTCATTAAACTGATGTTGTGCCGATGTCATTAATCCGACATGAATAAGAGATCTCAAATATGACGTTGGGTCAATGTTGTACCGATGTCGGAACTGGCGACCATTTGCCGGCTTGTTTCATTGCTGCCAGTTCTGACATCGGCAGGATATCGCTATGGCGTCATCATTGAGATGTCATATTCATGTCTAATCATTGACTTCGGCACAACATCAATTAAATGACCATTTGCCGAGTTGTTTCATTGCTGCAAGTTCTTACATCAGCCTGACATATTTATCACATTCATGTCTAATTAATAACATCGGACCGATATCAATTTTACTACCATTTACCGACCTCCTTAATTGCTATCGTTTCCGACATCGGCGCGATATTAGCCCGACGTCATATTGGAGATGGCATATTCATGTCCGACTATTGACATCGGCGCAACATCACTTTTATGATCATTTGCCGACTTGTTTCATTGCTGTCAGTTCTGACATCGGCAGGATATCGCATTGACGTCATCATTGAGATGTCATATTCATGTCGGATCATTGACATCGGCTCAACATCAACTTAATGACTATTAGCCGACTTGATTCACTGCTGCCCATTCTGACATCGTAGGATTTCGGTTTGACGTACAAATTGAGATGTCCTATTCTTGTCTCATTACTAACATTGTCCCGACATTAATTTCACAACCATGACTGACCACTGACTGAATAATTGATGTTGGGTCGAAATCGCAAAATGACGTTTGGCCAGCATTAAAAAAACAAAAACGCCGCGCTGATGTTGGGCTGGCGGACATTTTTACGTCGCGGCGACGTCGGATTTTTAATGTAGGCCCAACGTCTTCTTAAAACGACTTTTTACATTGGCCCAATGTTGGCACAACGTCAGGTGGCTAGCTGGGTAGCGACCTCTTAAATTGATACCAGTCCCAACATCGGCGCTATATTAGGTCGACCTCTTATTGGAGATGTCATATTAATGACATTGGGCCATTGTCAAATTTTGATGTTGGTCCAGCATCAAACGTCGGGCGAACGTCAAGATTTGATGTTGGGCCAACAATAAAAAATAACGTTGGGCTAATGTCGGGCTGGCGGACATTGTAATGTCGGGCCAACGTCAGAATTTGATGTTGGCCCAACGTCAGGATTTGATATTGGGCCATTGTCGGAAATTGACATTTGCCCGACATCACAAAATGATGTTGGGACAATGTTGGGCTAGCGGACATTTTAACCTCGCGCCCACATCATAATGTTATGTTGGTCCAATGTCATGAGTTGATGTTGGGCCATTGTCAGAAATTGACGTATCACAAAATGACGTGGTGACGATGTTGGGCAGGCGGACATTTTAACGTCGAGCCCACATCAGAATTTTATATCTGTCCTATGTCAGGATTTAGTGTTGGGCCATTGTCGGAAATTGACATTTGCCCGACATCACAAAATGATGTTGGGACAATGTTAGGCTAGCGGACATTTTAACCTCGCGCCCACATCATAATGTTATGTTGGTCCAGTGTCATGAGTTGATGTTGGGCCATTGTCAGAAATTGACGTATCACAAAATGACGTGGTGACCATGTTGGGCTGGCGGACATTTTAACGACGAGCCCATATCAGAATTTGATATCTGTCCTATGTCAGGATTTGGTGTTGGGCCATTGTCGGAAATTGACATTTGCCCGACATCAAAAAATGATGTTGGGACAATGTTAGGCTAGCGGACATTTTAACCTCGCGCCCACATCATAATGTTATGTTGGTCCAATGTCATGAGTTGATGTTGGACCATTGTCAGAAATTGACGTATCACAAAATGACGTGGTGACGATGTTGGGCTGGCGGACATTTTAACGTCGAGCCCACATCAGAATTTGATATCTGTCCTATGTCAGGATTTGGTGTTGGGCCATTGTCGGAAATTGACATTTGCCCGACATCACAAAATGATGTTGGGACAATGTTAGGCTAGCGGACATTTTAACCTCGCGCCCACATCATAATGTTATGTTGGTCCAATGTCATGAGTTGATGTTGGGCCATTGTCAGAAATTGACGTATCACAAAATGACGTGGTTACGATGTTGGACTGGCGGACATTTTAACCTCGAGCCAACCGCGATAAGCCGACATCCGGCCAACAACTTATGACATCGGCACGACGTCAGGTGGCTAGCTGGGTACATGAGAAATTATCAAAACAATAGAAAACATAAGGAAGAACCTGGCTCTTCGAAAAAATGTTGTCGTATTATTGTTCAACATGCTCTAAAGAATATATGTAGTGAAAACGAGAGTTTAATTATGAAGAATATATGATTTATGGGTAAAAATATGAATTTTATGACTTATTCGCATAAATTACCATAAATATGCAAATTAATGAGTTTTCCAAAAAATTTGCAAAATAGCAAAAAAAAAACACCGCTTCGCGCCTCGTGGACGCTGCTCCACATCGTCATTGGGTCAAGCCCCCCCCCCCCCCCCCCCCATACGGTGCTCCGCTCCCTCGCAGTTTTGCCACGCCCCCAATCCGTATACGTACCACTTTGAAATTCCTTCCGACGGGCCTGGGTACGTATCCCCCTCTTTGAAAGCTTTGAAGTTTAATCGACTAGAATATAGTCTCTATTTCTTATTTATTTACTTTCATAAGCACGTTAGGAATCATAAGGACATTAGAAGCCAGTTACTGTCCTGGACCCCCGCCATAATGGACTTCGCGCTTCGCGCTCGTGATGGCTTCGCGCACATAATCGAAAAAACCCCCCTCGAAAAAATCCTGCGTACGTGGGTGATGTGGGCTTGGTACGAATAGTCACGTTCACGTCACGTGAACGGTTCTGTACCTTTTGTGAAACAGGTCACCCAGATCTACGAAGTGTATGGTAAAGTGACCCAACAATTTGTCGTTTTCCATGCCGGTAAAACTCGAATCGTCACGTCTACCAAAACGTGACGTGAGTGTTTAATCATTATTTGTAAAAGTGAAAGCGCTTGTTACTAAGACTAGTCATGACGTCATCCACAATATTTTGTGAATGATCGCCGCGCCTTGCACAGGTACGTTTCATTGCAAGCATGCATATAGTGATCTGATGCGTCGCGACGATATCGATGAGATTCGAGAGCGAGGCCGAGGCACAGTTTGACCACGCGGCGATCAAATAAATTGCAGGCTAGGCGCCATATATTTTCTATGCGCTTTTCCTTACACCATACACGATACTTTATTATATAATTTTATATTTTATTGTACATTATATATTTGTACAGTTCATTATTAGTATCATTAGATCATTAGTATACACTGAGTAATGGTAGCAGTGGCCGCACACATGTTTTTATTTTTTTTCAAAGGGGAAGGAGAGGGGGTTATTTTGTCAGCCAAATTTCTTTGAGCGGGGCCGGGGGGGGGGGGGGGGGGGCGGGGTTATATATTTGGAGTCAATTAAAAACAGCCAAAACAGTATTTTTGGGGTACAGGGGAGGGTGACCCCCCCCCCCCCCCCCCCCCACGCCGCCCCGCCCACATGGGTACGCCTATGAATGGTACATTTTGTTTCAACATATTAAAAATTAGTTCAATTCTTTGGAGGTCTCTGTTGTTATGCGTACTGGCATTCACCGATCTAGGAGTTAGATAAACGCCTCAATGTGTGGAGAGCACCGGAAATGCCGTGCTTAATTTGGTTTATGATACCACGGCGCTAGCATTGTACCATCGCTCTCCAAGCATATTATTGAATGGTCCACGATACAGAGTAAATTAGCCAAAATGTACAATTTACACGCGGCACAATACACATGTTCTTTAATCGATTAGACACATTCTACGCAAAATTATGCATGTCGAACTAGTAATTGAATTGATGACGTTGAATGTTGTCAATGTCAAGTTGTATAATTTGTGAGTTAACAAATCGCAACTACCTCTATTCAAATCATGGACAATACAGTTATTGCTCTATATGTTCATTGCTTTGGCTTGGAATGTACAGAGCTAACTAACCTACATCACACCAGTTCGTATTTATTTCATAATCATATGATTAAAGTATGATTTTTACTTGTTTTAGTTTTAGTTTTAGAATTCGATCAGTTTCATTTATTTTTCTCTTTCTACTGGAATTTTGTTTTATCAAGTTTATCAAGTTCATGCTGAGGACTGAGGGAATGAAAGCAAAACCATACAGCCTAACCTAATTGAGGATGCAAAATTGCAGACGAGATGAATATGAATTCATGAAGATCTGTGGTCAATGACATGTCTACCAAAGTCATGTAAGTATTCCATTAACTTAGACTGGGGATACATTCTACTCTAGAATTAGATTAGTTTGTATTATTTATACAAAACATTAAGCTACAGGAATATAGGAAAGAGTATAACAGTATTATACTTTTCCAGTTTTTGTTTAATCTGATAAATATTTTAATGATTGAAAGTGAGCAAAGGAAAATAGGCTTCGCTGGGAATCTAACCCGAGACCCCCGAATTGCTTAGACCGGTGCTCAAACCATCAAGCTACGAAGAGGCTCAGTTTATATAGCTTCTGACTAATCGAGCATTGAAAATGGTTTCATGAGAACGCCCGCCATTCAAAAGTCTTCGTAGCTTGATGGTTTGAGCACCGGTCTAGCCCCCCCCCCCCCCCCCTTGTCGGGCACTGCATATATATGCCAAGTTGACATGCCTGAATGTGTGCTGAGAGCTTCATCAAGGTACAGTGGGCCTCCAAGGTCCCCAGAGTGACCCAGGCAGGTGTAATATCACATATCATCATATATTATGTGAAAGTCAATTTAGTGGATGCAATTTGCAGTGACCGGCAAGGGGGATATAAGTGGAGGAATACACAAAAAATTAGGTCTCTATCTGTTCATGGCAGCCCCTGGTCACTGGTTTAGTGATTGCCGGGCCTGGGAGGCGCCAGAGTGACGGATGAGGATTGAACACTTTGTGAATGAAAGTACAATGTCACCGTCATTCACCAAATGACAGAAAGTGAAAATAAAAGTATGAGGTCATCTTCTTGGAAGCTACTATCGTGGATTCCAAGAAAGCGCAAGTATCCTATATAGAAAATACTGACTGCAATTACATTTTCGGGCGTATTTTATGCTTTAAAGAAGGATTTTTTTGTTATACAATATATATATATATTTTTTGAACTTTTGATATTGAAAACCTTTTAAAGGCTACGAACATTCACATTCGGAGCTGGTCTAGCAAATATGTTTTCTCATATCACTCGAAAAAACTTCACCGACACCCCCCCCCCCCCCCCCCCCCCTCAACAAATCTTAACCGGTCGCACCAAGCCCTTCTTAAATTTTGGTCGACAAAATAATTCCCCCCCCCCCCCTTGAAAATTCATGGATACGCGAATAATTATGTGAATAATGGCAATTGGATTTGCATTGGAAATCATATTGTTTTACTTGCCACGGACATATGGGCAAGTGACAAGCGAGTTCTGAACGGATTAATTATTGAAGGCAAATAAGTTGCCGATCCACACGCATTTTCAGTTTAAAATCCTAATGTACAAATGTGTAGCTATTTTAGTGTAAATTTACGTATCTTTCGTCAGGTATTTTATTTCCCTTTTTCTTTATGACATGGAATTTGGTGTTTGTGAACGTTTGTTGCATATCTGTTTCATACACCTATGTAAATTATAAGACTTGACGTGGGAAACTAAAACATTAATCGCCATTTATAGACCAATAATTGTCAATTCATTTTGGCCATTGTTGATTGAGCTTCGTTAGTGAAATTGTTGATTACACGTAAACGCGCGGAAATCCGTGCGCGTGCGCCGGTGTGGCAGGGATTTTTGTCCAGATGTCCACTACCAATTATCCCTAGATACATCAAGGGATTTCTGTCCATTGGACAATTATCCCTGGTGAACCTCTAGGGATAATTGTCCTTGCCCAGGGATTTGTGTCCATCATGTGAATCGATTTCCGTTGTGGATTATAGCTCATACAAATCATTTGGCGACGAATAATGTAGACAAATCTTAAGTTGTGTGATAAATCGTAACAAATATGTTTTTGTTTTTGTTTGTAAAGCTAATTTGTCTTATATGGGCTCATCATCGGGGGCATGCACCCTCGAACCTCAAGATCTTAATCCTACGTATTTAAAGTTAGCAACTCTTTGAATGTCGTACCCGTTACAAGTTAATGCTTTATGGCCGATTTAGTTGCTAACTTCAATCACTCAAATCTAGTTTAATTCGCCAGCTCGTATTTGAGGTTAGCAACTATTTTAATGCCGTACCCGTTCAAAGTTAATGCTATATGATGGCCGATTTAGTTGCTAACTTCAATCGTTCAAATCTAGTTAAATTCGCCACCTCGACTTTCCGAACAAAATCGGGCTAAGATTTTGAATAAATAAATGTCATTCCTATACTGAAATAGACTTGAATAATAAATGGCAATAGTTGCTTCTTCCATGTGTACAGTTATACTGGGGTTCGAAAATCAATATTGCGACAAATAATTGCTTGAACAAATCTGTCTGGCGAATATGGGCAGACGCACGGTAAATTGTTTACATTTCGAGCCAAAATGCAGCAGGTGATGTTAGGCTGTACGCAGTGACTTCCGACGCCGCAACGTACGGCGCTCTAGCTCTGCGCAGTCTGCCTGCAAGTGCAGATTCACGTCAAATGTCTAACTCAACAACGCGTGACATTCGCCAAGAAAAACGCTCATAATAAAAGAATGAATGACTGTTTTACCGTTCTACATTCATACTTTGGTAGATGTTCATATTATTGGTCAATTTATTAGTAACATTTGCTAAATGATACAAATTTCATTCTTATTTTTTGTCCTGTTTATGGACATCTCGGCGCTTGACGTTGGCATTTACTGCGTGTATAGGATCGGATGTGAATTGTACGTCCACAAGTCACATGACGTCACAAAGGATAAATGAAGTGGACAAAAATCCCTGAGCGTGGACAGAAATCCCTAGATTTTTTTAGGGATTTCTAGGGATTTCTGTCCACGTGACGTCACTGCCAATTATCCCTGGCCGGACAATTATCCCTGTCACACCGGCTACCCTTGTTTAATCATCGGTACGAACCCAGTAGGCCGTAGCGCGTACATTTCGTTGCCCGCACATACGTCACATCAATGATTCGGTAAGCACAGCAAGTTCGGTACTGTCATGGCGCGGGCCCAATGCGGGCGGCTGAGTAATTTTTTTTCTCATAATGACGTTGTAATCACATCGTTGTATACGACATACGACGTGTTTACCAGTTTACGACCAAATTAAGACATCTTAAAGACGTCAGTCTGCTATCAGGGTTGTTGAGGTTCAACTTTGTTTCTCAGATTTCATTTTTTTTGTTTTCCTTGGTCGAAGAAATGTGGAAATGACCAAAGTAGATATTGTGGAGCAAAATGTATTCATTTGTGAGCAAAATCGAGCTGATTCGACAAATGATTGTTCTCGATACTGTTTAAAAGCTTCCATATAGCGTTAAAAGTGTATAAACGGCCGTTTTAGCGCATATAAATTGATTTGGGGACATATTGATGAGATTCAACTTTTTTTTTCTCAGATTTTGATTTTTTTTTTCTCAGATTCGATTTTGTTTACCTTGGTCGAAGAAATGTGGAAATGACCAAAGTAGATATTGTGGATCAAAATATGTTCATTTGCAAGCAAAATCGAGCTGATTCGACAAATGATTGTTCTCGATATTGTTTAAAACCTTCCGTATAGCATTAAAAGTGCTCAAACAGCCTTTTTAGCGCATATAAAGCGATAAGGGGGTAGGTTGTTGAGGTTCAACATTTTTTTCTCAGATTCGATTTTTTTTTTTTCCCTCGACCGATGAAATCTGGAAATGACCGAAGGAGATATTGGAAAGCAAAATGTGTTCCGTTTTGGGCAATATTGAGCAGATTCGACGAAAAATTGATTTCGATACTGCTTAAAAGATTCCGTATAGCGTTAAAGGTGCTCAAACTGCCGTTTTAGCGCATATAAATCGATTTGCGGGGCATATTGTTGAGGTTCAACTTCTTTTTCTAAGATTTGATTTTTTTTTGGTCTCAGATTCGATTTGTTTATCCTTGGTCGAAGAAATCTGGAAATGACCAAAGTAGATATTGGGGATCAAAATGTATTAATTTGCAAGCAAAATCGAGCAGATTCAACGAAGAAATTATTTCGATACTGCTTAATAGTTTCCGTATAGCGTTAAAAGTGCTGAAACGGCCGTTTTAGCGCATTTATATATACATCGATTTGGGGGCATATTACCTGATAGCAAAAACTGGTAAAAAATACGTCTTATTTACGTCTATTAATGTCGTGTACGTCGTCTTAAAGACGTCGTAAGTTGACGTCAAAAAGTGAAAATTTTGCAACCGCGTTATACGTCATATAGACGTTATATTTTTAGGTGGTAATGACGTCTTTTTGTCATAACAAGACATCTGAAAGACGTCATTTTTACGACAAAAATTAATTGTGAATAAATGGTCTTAAAATGACATCATTATGACGTCTTCTATACGACACAAATTATGGTGCCAACATGTTTTTTAAAAGACGTCATAATGACGTTGTAATCACATCGTTTTATACGACAAACGACGTGTTTAGCAGTTTATGACCAAATTAAGACATCTTAAAGACGTCAGTCTGCTATCAGGGTATATACTAGTATTGGCTTCCGGCGCTGGTTAATATTGCCAAGATATTTCTGTTGTTGGATTGCTAGTCTAAAGAGATCGTCTTTTCAATCCCTGTTATCGGTTTTGTTACTTTTTTTAACGTATACAAGGGCGTAGGCAGGGGGAGGGGGGTCGATGGGTTAAAACGAAACCCCCTTTTGCAAGAAATGTATACCTTTGACGTGGTAATTTTTTCAGGAAGAACAATTTCCCTAGCCCTAGGAAGTACATTTGCATATAGTCCGAACCCCCTTTACCAAATCCTGCCTACGCCCCTGGTATACATGTAGAGGGCAGCCGGGGTGCGGAGTATGGACCCAGTCATACTGTCACACTGTGCAGCATGTCATTGATGTTACGTTTTGCACTCCAAAACTGAACACCCCCTTTCCGATTCCATGGCGCACTAGTGTGCGACAATAACATGTACCGTAATTGCTAGAGAACCCGGCCGGGGGGAGAACCCGGCCAAAATATGGACAGGGCTGCCTTTGAAATTAGATTCGCCGATAATGCACTGAACATGCGGCTCGAAACTTATATCAAACGATTTATCTGCATATTGCTCATAAAATACATGTATCTTGCTGTTCTGTAGTCCTCCTGGTTATCCAGAAAATCGCTTGAAAGTCAGTCTTTAAACTGAAAAAAACAAAATTTATTTTGAGATTTCAATTTTTATAATCTTTATTTCGCTCTTGTAAATCTACGCTCAGTAGTTCATTTCGGTAGATACTTACACCAATTGGTAATATCGCGTTGTCTTTCGCTGATAAAAAATTACCGCTCAACGGCAAAGCGGGTTTCCGCACGGCGCGATTTTATGCACGAAGGTTCAATTTATCGCAGTGCAGGAGAACCCGGCCACCTCGCACGGTGCGTGTACACAGTCAAGATAGATAGATAGATATATCGGTATTTATTGAACACAAATTAACAAGACTGTAGTCCGAGGACTAAAATGCCTTGCGTACATGAACATATGAACATACATGAATAAATATATTACAAAACAATTAAAAAAAAAATATAAAAAAAACAACATCAAAATGCAACAAAATAATACATATTTATGAATGCATTAGGCAAGAAAGGCACTAACATTTAAAAATGTGATTATCATAATATGCATATTCTCATTTAATTTTAATTTTAATATAACAATAACAAACAACCAATTCATTAATTCGTTATTTACTTTAGATATGTAATAATAACTAAATATTGAATCTAACAACGTACATGTATATCTTTTTAAAAATTACAATAATAAGCATCACAAAAATGCAAAAATAAGAGCATTGAAATTATTTCATTAAAGGATATCAAATCCCACTAACTATTTTATATCATATTCCAAACATAAATTAAGTTTATCATAAGTTTACTCAATAACGAGTAGATCTAACAATCAAATGTAATATAAAAAGGAAATCAATACAGGGTATAAATATCGAGTAATAAAACAAGTCTTAATTCATGTTAGTACCAAGCATGGTGCCTTAGCGGTTAGAGTGTCCGCCTCATGCACGGGAGGTCCCGGGGTTCGAACCCAGACCGGGTCATACCAAAGACTTTAAAAATAGTACCTTCTGCCTTCTAGCCAGGCGCTCGGCATTTAAAGAATGGAGAAGGGAAAGTTAATCACACGAGTTACCAGAGGACTGGCCCTCTTCTATAGGTTTCGCTACATTCGCTACGTGTGGCTAATGAATCGGAGATAGGCGCCGCCTTATGTGCCAACATTGGCACGGGAAGGTCTTTAACTAACTTTTTTAACTAATTCATGTTATATTCCTAACATAAATTAAATTTATCGTATTCCATTCATACAAAGTACATTAAAAATTGAGTAATTAAATTGTTTTAACTTGTATCATATTCTTAACAGAAATTAAATTTTACATTAAATAACAAATACAAAGTATCGTCAATTAAAATTTAATTAACTTAATTTTATTTTACATTATATTCTGAACATAAATCAATTTTATTATATTCAATAACAAATACAAGGTAGTTTTATACAAAGTATCTTCATATGAAATTGAGAAATTAAATAATTTTATTATGATCGTTTTCAATAACAGATACAAAGTACATTAATTAATACAAAGTTTTTTCAATTAAAAATTAGACTTAATTAAAAACGTTCTTATTTTATGAGTCAATGACGCACTGTGCTGTATGTGACTGGCCGGGTTCTCTAGCATCCACGGTAGTACATGGCCTGGGAGGTAGGCTTGTTAGTACATGGGCAATTCCACGGTAACGGAAGGACATTCAGACACAATTTTGGAACTTCAATCAAATAATTCCAGGATCCTGCTTTTGATTTTTTATTCTAAATGGCATGTCTTTGATCCTTGTTGGGACACCTTTGATTTCCACTATTTCTAAAATTTTGACCGCATTATGTAAATTAGATATGGACACTAATGTGGCCGGTAACGGAAGGACGCCAAAATGGACATGGATTTTCAATTTTTTTAGTTATGACCCAATCTCTGTGAAGTTACGAGGTTTATCATGTTAAGTTGGCTACTAGTCCATTTCCTTATGTTCACAGAGTATAACACCATCTTTTAAGAAAAATATCTACATTGGTATATTAATTATGAGAAATTAATTACTTCAGTGTTCGGTAACGGAAGGACGGTAACGGAAGGACCTCTGAAAAGTCTATATGAATTGTACAATAAAATTAATTTTGAAATTTAAAGACCATTTATGAGAAGGAAACATCTCTTTTGTGGTCTAAAATGAGTTTGTATCATAGATAACATATGGACATCACAAGCATTTACATTTCTATTTTTTTCTTACTATATTTCATGCTCCAATGGCTCTTATTCATGGTCAATCCATGGTAACGGAAGGACACACAGACACAAATTGTCAACTTTAAGAAAGACATTTTTAAATACTTGTGTTGTTAGAATAGTCTATTTTGATAACAATACTTCCAAAACATACAGTTTTAAGGTCCCATAATTTTTTTATTTTTTTTATCTCCGCACATTATTGAATATGCATACAAATGAGGTCGGTAACGGAAGGACACCAAAATGGACAAGGTTTTGTTATCAAATCAGTTTTAACTAAAACTCTGTGATATTAAATAATACAAAATATTTTAAGGGTACACATTTCATTCTCTGAAGTGTTAAGAAGAATTTACTTGTTCTTTGATTAAAATTTGTCCGCAGATATTTGAGTTATTTCACACAAAGCGGACCAATGTTTGGTAACGGAAGGACATAATGGACTATAATGTATGATATGACACAGTAGGGTCATTCCATGTCAAATCACCTTTTAAAAAAGTGAACATTTTCATCGCAGCCCCCTTCAAATTTGCTTATATTTGGTATGTATGATATTTCAACCTTTAAAAGCGCAAATATTTCAGTTTTAGCCCAATCCGCCCAATGGTTTTGGCGCTATGGTCGATTCTTATGGGGAAGTTTTGTAAGAAAGGGGCGTGGGCACCATTTTTCAAATGGCCATTGTACATTAACCGTTGGGTCAATAAATTTTGTAATGGTGTCATTGGACTGGGGATGTTATGTGCAATCCATTTATGCCATTTGTGTTCATGCATGAGCAAGTTTGGATACGATAACCTTTGACCTTATATTTTGACCTTCCGTTTTACCTCGTGGATCAAATAATTTTGAGAATTCTTTTGGCTTAAATCTTGGCTTGATATAATTTCTACAACATATGAAAGAATTGGAGATACATTATTTCTTGTTTTTTCTACAGCCTTGTTTTTAGTTTGCAAATTTCATGTAAAATTTAATTATTTTAGACCTACACCCATGTCCAAGAATTCTATAGGGGTGTATTGTATAAAAAAAGACTTATTCAAAGTCATGATCAGAGCCTATTCACACCCTGGCTCACCACAGTTAAATAGACCTACTAATCCCCATACAATATAAATCCAGACAAATGGCATCATGGTACAAGGGCCCTGTTGCAGAAAGAGATAAAATCAATTGTGAGCCAGATCAAATGTTCTAAATGCACAAATCTGATTGGTTGAAAAACAGAAAATTACTAGTCTGACCACGCTACGCCACTGATAGCTGGCCATTGTAGGTATTGTCTCATTATTTTGGGTTTTCATATATGAGAGACCAATTTTTGAACATAAATGTTTTCATAATATGTAATATGAGGTACCTTGTCCATCTGTTCCCATGTGTATGGTAACGGAAGGACATTTTCTTTTGTTATTTATTAATTAACGAAGAAACACTGAGTAATACAAGTGTTAGCAATGGGAAGGCCTACTTGAACTTGCTTTGCACTGAAGATTGGTCTGCTCTCTAACAACTATGTGAGCCACAAAATTAAAAATATTGATTTTTCGGTAACGGAAGGACATTTTCATAGGCTGAAAATAGGAAGTCATTGAAGCATAACAAATCAAATAAATCATACAAATTTACTATTTTACGAAATGGTCATATCTCAGGAGTCAGAATAATGGTTTTTAGGCTTAACTGGGGAAATATAAAACAAACACAGGATCAAAACACTTTTTCACAAAAATGTCAAATTTGTGGGGTTCAATTATGGTTATAAAGTTATTATAAAAAAACAACAAAAATTATGTAAAACTAAAATTTTCTCATTGAATTCCAAAAATATAGAATTTAAGCTTTGATTTGATACCAAATTTGTATCATAAAAATGCTTGTAAAATTTTTGGTCAAATGTCCACTTTGGCGTGGAATTGCCCACATGTACTTACCCAGTCTGTTGTCATCCTATGCTGCTGTATATAAACTGTATATGAGGTGAGACTACCACATTAGTGCGGTCCGCGTCCGTTGTTTAACTTGTTTGAAGACTGTGTTTATGACTGCCGTAGTTCACAGGGCCCCCTCTTGCCGCATGCAGTTTCAGGTAAAATGGCTGACTTGTGCCACTCGTCGTTTGCTTTATATCTTGCGACCGGTGTGGTGCTAAGTCCGTGACCTGCGAAATCCATACCCAGTAGCAAATGCGCATGCGCTTAAACATTTGGAGGTGTGTCTTGCGAAAATCGTGACCATTATTACGCCGCAATTTCATGCTAATCACAAACTGACACATGTTTTATCACATGTTTAAATGGCGTGAATTGATTTTCTTGATTTGACGACACTTTGTGCTTCTAGGAGCCTCAAGGAGACATTTTGCATGCTTTATTACAAATGGCATGACAGTCAGAGTGCTACTCAGCCAGATTCCACTCTATTCATTCAACTCGTATTCATAGATTTGCTCATTGGCGCACGCACCAATGAGCAATGCAGAGGGGCATTATTTTTTAGCTTTATGGAACCTTTACATAGTCTTTAATGAATGAGTGTGGTATCAAACTTTAGAGGAAGAATCATAGTTTATGTCTATAATATTAAATCAAGTATTAAACCGAATTTTACCAGTGAAATTTGCTGTCAAATATCACAAATTTTGCACAAGTTCAGAGGTTAAAAATAACACTTTATACTTCTTGCGCCCGTTGATTTTATAATCACTGTAAAGCATGTTTCATACTCTTTCAAGATATGTAAGTTTTATTTTGCTACGTTGGATAATCGGGTCAGGAGCCAAGAAAATGCCACTTAAGTACAAATTAAGAACAACTCAAATGCGAACGAGCATTCCCATTGGATTGTACGAAGGGGTGTGTTTGAAGCGGGACAGTGATTGGCCTAATTCAAATAACGCAATACCAGACTCCCCCCTCGGAACAACGCGCTGTGCGGGAAAAAGAAAATCTCTCTCCTCCTCTCTCTTCATCGCGGGACGTGGAGAGTCTGCGTGATGCTGATTCAACCAATCAACGGGCTGGGTTGCCGCTGAATGCCAAATATTTGATTTTTGTTCTGTCCTTTGCTGGTCTTTGTTGGCTCCTGACCTGATTACGAAATAAACGGCTACGAAATTGACATATGTTTAAAGTGTATTAAATTGCCTTTCATATGGTATAAATATGAAGGAGACGCAACTACGTTTTGTAAGTTTTCAAGCAGAATGAAAACAAACTTTAAAAAGTGAATTTTGTCAAGTTATTACACTTGATTTTCATCTTTTTGTCTTTGTCAAATTTAAAAAATAGTTATATGGAAGCAAGGAGTGAAATATGTTCTACAATGTCATATATCACATTGTAAAATAAGTTATTGCAAACTGAAGTTATCGCATTTTTAAAATGATATAAGGTGTATTTCTGTAATCTAATAATTTATGTCCTCTGAGTTAATCATTAACTCAGTGGACATAAATTATTAGATATCAGCTACAACTTGTAAAGGGGGTTCAAAACCCCCAAACAATCATTGGTCAAAGGGGGGTTTAACCCCCTACCACCCCCCCCCCCCCCCCCTCCCCCAACTCCCACCCGCTGTGTACGCATAATATGGTTGTAGGTAATTGGTATAGGTAGGACTGGTTCGTTCTCGGTTGAATTTAAACCGAGAATTAGTCTCTTCGCAACGGCACTTAAACAATTTGTTTGTAACGCAAGCGCCAATTTTCCTGAGCTTTCGTGGATCGCACATAGTATATCAACAAACTTTTGGGTCATGTAACCTAACACTTCGTAGACTTGGGTGACCTGTTTCACGACAATGCGCTAAACGTGAACGTAATACGTGACTGTTCATTGCAAACCTGTGTGCGATGGGATGAGTAAATATGCACGTTGGTATAATATTATAATTAAGATGTGCAACTTGTGCTTATGGGTTATTGTTATTGTAATTGCGTGAGTGATTGTGTAAATGTTCGTTTAAAGGGACTTATTTACATTGTCCTAATCCTCAAAATAAAATTTTAATTCTAACGGGTCACTCATACCTTGTTGTATTCGTATTAACATAAAATCATGGGACAGGTTTCGGGTTTTCAAATTTCCCTTTCATTACAAAGATATGTACGATCAAAGTAATCAGATAAGAAAAACTACCCAGGAGTTTCAAACCGTTTACAAAGTGAGTGCAGTGAGTTAGTAAATATCACTTTGCATTTTCGCTCATTACTTTGCCATGCAATGTCCATTTGACTTGACATTTTCACACAATACCCTGTGGATATATGAGATAACGACAATATACATTGCATCAACCATGCATTACTTTTTGCGCATGTCAACAAAGTTACTAGATCCCTTTAAGTCCATAACTTAATTCCATAAAATATGTCACATTATTTTTGACTGAATGCAAAAAGTAGAAAGATTGGCTCCTAAAAATTTGATTGAATACAATATATAACTGCATCTGCCTGACCGTCATGACCGTGTGAATCTAAATAAATACGCACGGACAATTGTAAGTCTGATAGTAAAATTGAATGCACGCGTAATTTGCAAAGGGGCCACCATTTAAGCAAAGTGGATGCACGAATTGTGAAATTGAATGATCCTTTTGTGAATGTTGGTGAGATGGAATTCGCCAGGAAAATCTATATAACTTATGCTCCCCTGAAAAAGTATTGTAAAACATCTCAATCATCGGCAAACTGATCTATACAATGTTGAAAACTGTAACATAACTGAATCCTAACGCAATTATAACAATTATTCCACTACTTGACAATAGTTCACTGTGTCTTCAAACATCGCGTGAGTTTTCTTATCTCTCGTTGCTCGATAATAATTGCTTACGAACAACGCAATCATATTCCAAACATCGCGTGATCCCCTTGCTTGTATTTTTAATATGGTATCTTGTTTGCCGATGGAGAGGTGTAGATTGCATTAACAATTAAATATAATGATCAATTTCATGTTTAATCGAAGTTAAATAAAGTGCATATCGTACAATCGATCAGTAAGCATTTTTTGTATTATTGAGTAAATATTTTCGACAAACTACAGATAAAACAACTCTCGTGATGTTTGAGGTTCAGGGTTAATCATTATCAAACAAGGTGTGATTGTTTTAAATCTTTTAACAGAGATGGATTAACATATCATTGAGGTCATGTAAGAAAAAAAAGAAGAAAAAAAAGGTTATAAATATATTTGGTGGAAGAGCGCGGCGAATCACGACCCAAGAAGCTATGGTTAGGTATTTGGACTTGAGCCGCTTAATCATTGTTGCACTTACACCATGTCTAGCATCCCAGATAATTTTTGTTCACTAAATAAATAATATTTCTGTTAATCTAATTACTAATCTTGATATGCACAGTTTAATCATCAAGTGGATGTTTGACATTTGGTAGCCTTGGGAACAGAAATTCTGCTCTTTTAAGCCGCTTGGTGACTGTCAATATAATCGCACCCTACTCTATACAATCTCGAATTAAAGGGATAGTTGGGAATTGGTCAAACTTACCTTTAGTTACTCAAACCTGCACTATTACGGTACAAACTAATAGTTATAACTTCGCCACGCTCGAAAAGTATACAGAATTACAAACAACTAAGTAAAACCCCTGCTATCACTATAAAAAAAAAAAGCCGTTACAACTCAAGAAAAAAAAAAGTTGGTTTTAGCCATTTTTCATACAAGATTGTGCATTTAATGTAAAATAACAATTCAATAGAGAGATCATCAACAACTTTTAAAAACCTATTCAGATTTTGTTCAAAGTTAAAGCATTTTTTTTAATTCAAAATATCCCTTGGCGAAGAACTTTTGAATACAACCGAATTTGATCAAATAAAGTTTATTCTGTTATTAAAATTGTATGTTCGTTCAAATTTGACAGTCAGTTTTTCATTATCTCACAAACAAATATATGAAGTGCCCTTTATACCAACACACAACGATCCATTTAATGGGATAGTTGAATTGTACAGTTTTGGTCAAACTGGATGTTAGTAAACTAAAACCTGCAAAATTACAGTACAAACTAATCGTTATAACCCCACCATGCTCGAAAGGAATTACAAATTCCAAATAAATAAGTAAAAATTCAAAAGGAGCCGTTACACTTTAAGAGGGCGGTTTGTCATTGGTTTCAACCATTCAAAATAAAATATAGTGCGCGTTCAGATTAAACCTCACGTGGTACAAGAAAACATGGCAGCCTTAATTAAATATTCAATTACAAAATAAATCGTGGTTTCAAAAACAGTGATTACTATACAGTACATATTTATAAGAGACGTAAGGCTTTGATTATTTATGTTCATCCACATAAATACAATAATCCCCATATAGTGCCGCTTACGGGAGATCTGCGCAAAATCAATGATCTGCACCAAATACAATTATCTTGTTTGTTTAAATCTACGCTATTTACATTTGATACGGATAGAGTACGAACTAAAAATTGATAAAGTGAAATAATTTTGAAAGGAACTCTTTAAAAAGTTCAATCACCATGATCATGGTGGTGATCGTTAGATTTATCTCTATTTATATGGAGTTATCTTATTTGTTAAGTTATATTGTGTTTTGCTTATCATGATATACCTCCTTATTTTGTTTTCTCATCAGCACAAGAGCAAATTTCGGGCGGTGCCTTATTTGGCCATGATTACTATTTAAAGCAAACAAAAATATCTACTGATATGCCATCCGCTTGTATTATTGCAAACTTGAAGGTTTCCCCGCTGAAGGCGGAGTTTATGCTGATTGAGTGACACCTCCTGTATCAACTACCTTCTTGTAAATACACAATGATAACATACTTCGCATTCGCATCGACATTGTAACAAGACCAGGGGGTGTTTCATAAAGATACTAAGTTGAATTTAACAATTGTGGAAAGCCTTTTGTACCCTCGGAATAAAACAAATTCAACGGCAAAAAATCACGAATTTTATACTTATTCATACATTTTCCTTTAAAAACATGAAATCCCCTTGATAATAAAAACATATCAATGATTTGAATCAGCATTTTAGGCCTTTTAAACAAAATGTAACAACAATTGTTCAAGAAACTAACGGCTTTCCATAGTTTCTTAGTACAACTTAGAGCTAAGTTCAACTTACGATCTTTGTGAAACACCCCCTTGGCTCTTTTAATTCTGGTGTAATCAATATTTTGTGTTCACCTTCTCGTCACTGAGCGAAGCCGCGTGTCTCTCCACTGTGAGCGGAGCTTATTAAGTGCATGAAGCATTTTAACGCTAAATTCAGAGAATGTGTATTGTTAACAAACTTTGGACATGGCAGGAAAAAGGGGGAAAATGATAATATAATGTATGACGAACATTCAACTTATAGAAGACTCATTACTATGAGTGATTTCATGTATATATATAATTATACATAACATGATTAATTAAGCAATTCAAATATATTCGATTAGTCAAATTAAAGCAAAAACCCCCAAATACGGTCTCGGGTACACTTTTTACGAGTGTACTTTTGATCGGTCTCGACCATCATAATAAATGGTCTCGTACCCCCTCCCCCCCCCCCCCCCCCCCCCCACCCCCACCTCCCCCCGAGAACAAAACTAACGAGTGCTCTCGGCCTCGGCCTGAATTTTTTTTTTTATCGACGGACACCTCCCCGCGTACACGACTCTAAACCAGTGGTCTTGGCCTCGGCCTAGAACATTTCGGCGACAGAAAACACCCCCTGGATACGCTTACGGTCATGCACATCAACATAAACTCCGCTCACAGCGGTGAAATACACACATTTGCAATATCACAAGAGAGTGGCATTTTCGTCATTTGTCAAGTTTGTGATGTCCAAATTTGGTATGAACAGAACAGATGATTTTCATGATACCGTTTTCTCTCATGATGATGTGTTAAGGAGAAAATTAGAACAAAAATCAAAATATAGTAGACGTTGAAGATAGAATAGATGAAGACATTAAAGATGGATATATGCGAACGAAAAATAAATTGGGAGAAATTTATGAAAAAGATAGTAAAGGAGCATCAATTAGAGCTCGAGTTAAGTGATTGAAGAAGGTGAAAGAAACACTCAATATCTTTTGAGTTTAAAAAAGAAAAATGGTGAGAAAAGGAATATTTCAAGGTTAAGAAATTATAGAAATGTTATTGAAAAACAAGATGAGATACAGAATGAGGTAGTGTCATTTTATAAAAATGTGTATGCTAGTAAACAATTACAATTAATTGAGGTTAATACATATTTTGAACATTGTAGAGTTAATAAATTATCTGAAACAAATAGGAAAAATTGCGAAGGTTTAATAACAATATAAGAATGTTGTAAAGTAATATTTCAGATGAAAAAGAATAAGGCTCCAGGTGGAGATGGTTTAACAAAAGAATTTTATCAAGTATTTTGGAACGATATTGAGGATATTTTTGTTAATACACTGAATGAAAATTTCGATAAAAATATGTTGTCAGATACGGGAAAACACGGAATTATTACATTGATTTATAAAAAAAGGAGAAATAGAAAATTTGAATAATTGGAGACCAGTAACGTTGTTGAATTATGATTATAAGATAATGGCTGCTGTTATGGCAAGCATATTGCAAAACGTTATACCAAGTATTATACATGAGAATCAGGTTGGATATATAAAAAATAGATTAAGTGGTTTTCATATAAGACTAACACGATATTTTTGAATTTGTGTATGAAAATGGATTTGAAGGTGCTTTTATGATGGTGGATTTTAAAAAGGCTTCGATACTATAGAATTTCAATTTATAGAAGAATGTTTGAGATATTTTACTTTAGGAGTATATTTTTATAATTGGGTAAAATTGATGTATACAGATGTAGAAAGATCAGTATTGGTGAACGGGTGGAAAACTAGAAGTTTTCAGATAGGTAGAGGAATAAGGCAAGGCTGTCCTCTAGCTGCAATGTTGTTTATATTCACCGTAGAGATAATGGCAGAAAAGATTAGACAAAATAAACAAATTAAAGGTATTTTGTATGGTGATTGAAAAAAATTGAATTAAAAGTGCTGCAATATGCAGACGATACATCGTTATTTTTTCGGGATAAAAAAATCATCTTTAAGACATATTATAAAAAAAACTTGAATTATTTGGAAAGGCAGCCGGTCCCCGTATTAATAAAGATGGAACAATATTGAAATGGTTAGGCCCAATACAACAAAGATATGATTTTCATGAATATGGACTCCAATGGACTGAAGGTAGTGTAAAATATTTTGGAGTCCATATAAGTACTGATTTGGAACTGGTGGCAAAAAAGAATTGGGAAGCAAAATTACAAAAGATTCAAAGAATTGTAGATAATTGGAAAAAAGGAAACCTTACTCCTTTTGGTAGAGTACTTATTGTAAGAACATTGCTCATCAGTCAAGTTGTTCATTTGATAATGTACTGTTCGGTACCACAACATGTAAGAAAACGGATAAGAAAACATTTTGTACAATTTTGTTTGGAATGCAAAAATAGATAAGTTAAAAGAGAAACAATTATTAAAGACTATCATGAAGGTGGTATTAAAATGATTGATATTGAAAAGTTGATTATAAGTTTTAGATTAAAATGGCTTGGTAAAATATTAAATGATTCAGACGGCTTTTGGAAATAGATGTCACATTTTATTTTCAATCATTAGGTGAGCCAAAGATAATTATGAATTGTTCTATTGATGTATTCATGGTAGACACATACTTTGTTAAAAATTGCCACTGTTTTATTCAGAAATACTGAAATCATGGGTTATTATGAATACACAAAATGAAAAATATAGTGTTGAGTTAGATAAACAGATTATATGGTATAATAAATATGTAGTATTTGAAAAGAAACCTTTCTTTTTTAACAACTGGTCCTCAAATGGAATAATTTATTTGAAAAATGTTTGTTTTGATAATAGATTTATTACAACATCAACATTAATAGAAATGGTTCGTAATAAGAAATCAAAAGTAATTGTAATGTTCGAATATTTTAGATTACAAAAGGCGATACCCAAATTATGGATGAGTAATTTTAAAGAACCAATATTTTTAGAAATACCAACAGTTTTGATTGGTGGAAAATAAAGACTTATTCAAAAAGTACCAAGTAAATTATTTTATATTTCACTTTCGAAAAATGGAAATGCAATTGAAGGCCCATCATATTGGGTAAAGAAATTAGATTGTCATGTTGATTGGAAACATGTTTATAAAAGAAATGTTGTTTGTATTAAGGAGAACAAATTAAGACAATTTAACTTTAAAGTCATTTATCATTTGATCGCAGTAAAAAGAAAATTATGTATGTGGAAACTTAGTAATAATGATACATGTGAAACTTGTCATTGTCGAGAAGATTTATATCATGCTCTATTGGAATGTAAAATGTGAAATATTTTTCAGAAACTTCACGCAAATGACAAAACATGTTTATAATTTAAATGTAGAAATGAATGTATTCACATTACTGAAAATAAATGTACAAGACAAGATAAATTATATTTTAACTATAGCTTTTTGGAGCATAGTTATCAGAAATCAATCGGGAAAACATGAAAGAAGCACAAAACTACGGTTTACATTCTTAAAGGAAATTCACTTTCGCATTCAAAGTAATGATTTTCTGGGTAAAGAAAACTAAAAAATTGTATTATTTACCATATATGATAATTAAAAAAACATATTTGTAATGTCTAAATTGATGTAAATGAGAAAATGATTGAAATATGATTTGTTCAACTGTATGGAACTTGAAGTGAAATCAATAAATGCCTGGAAAGATAAAAAAAAAAAAAAACATGTATTACATGGCCTGTGAGGTAGGCTTGTTAGTATATGTACTTACCCAGTCTCTTATCATCCTATGCTGCTGTATATAAACTGTATTATGAGGATTGACTAGCACATTAGTGCGGTCCGCGTCTGTTGTTTTATATACTTGTTTGAAGACTGTGTTTATGACTGCCGTAGTTCACAGGACCCCCTCTGGCCGCATGCAGTTTCAGGTAAAATGGCTGACTTGTGCCACTGGTCTTTTGCTTTATATCTTGCGACCGGGAACATACTTTCAATATGTAAATCAAGTGTGGCGTGATGTTTTGATCACGCTATTATATAACGGTGCTGCTGTCAGTAGGGTGAGTCAACACATGCATGTGACTTTGTCAGGGATATCAACTAGGTTAGAACGAACGTGCTGATAAAAGTGGATACCATTGTTCAATGTTCAATGTTTAATGCCCGGGGGGGGGGGGGGGGGTCTGTCCTCATTGAAAGGGGGGTATCATGCGTGACCAATGAATCGAGTAAAAAGGGTGGTTTTTACGATCAGGCGAGTTACTCGAGTATCTCGAAAAGGGTCTCGAAATCACCCTAAATCAGGAAAAAGGGTATCTTTTTTAGGCTGATGAGTTACTCGTTTAGGATCTCAAAAAGATGAATTACTCGTTTAGGGTCTCAAAAACTAAGCTTACTTGCTTAGGGTTCATTCAACACCAGAACAAGTTTTAGTCACCGTTTTGAGCTGAAAATATCCACCAAATCCCGGTCTAAAACATCGCACACGTTCGCTGTTCGCTGTTCCATATCGTGCTCATATAGGTTTGAAAAACAACTTATTTAGATTATGCTTGATCAAGGGCCTCATGTAACGAAAGCAAACTAGTATTACTTGCTTAGGGTATAAAAAAATAGTTATAACTCTCAAAATTGGCACAGTAAAATTAACGATAGTACATGTTGTTTAAATTACCGAATTTTTAAAAGTAAGGTAATTATGGAACCATATATAATATTAATGCCGCTCTCATTGAGAATTGCTTTAGCAAAGCTCCGATGTGGAAATCACAGATTGCCTGTAGTAACCGGAAGATATAATGGAATCGAAAGAAAGGATCGCTTATTATAATAATAATGATATGAACATTTATATAGCGCAGCTACTATAATTATATACTCTACTGCGCTTAAATAACTAAATATCTAAATATCTAAATATCTAAATATTTCAATTTCAATTTCAATTTATTTAATTTCCAACAGTATAAAAAAACATCAAAATTACAAAATATTCAAAATCAATATCACAATATCACAAATTAGATATCACATTGTTGCATATATATACGGCGGAGTAATATCAATAATATATAATAGTATAATTAATACAATTGAAAATTCGGGAAGTCCGCAAAGCTAAAAGCTTGAAGGATGGATAACCCGTTGCAAAAATGTAAATAAATTATAGTTTAAATTTAAATAATACAATTTCGACTCATATAAATCAAATTAACAAACATAAACAGAAAGGAGAAGCAGGTGCAACCCCCCCCCCCCCCCCCCCCCCAAAGCCCGGTTTTTTGAGTTGTCAATACAAACAATAATATCCTTAACTACACATTCATATTAATAGATTCTGCAGTATTACGCATTCATCAATGCGTATGTATAAAGACCTCGTTTAACACGCAATTATATTGTTTCACATGCATAAGACGTGTACAGTTTCTTTTTTAGAGTAGATTTAAAGGAAAATAACGATGAGCATTGTTTTACATTGACTGGTAGGGAGTTCCAAATGTCGGGTCCACAGTGTCTTATTGATTTACATGCTACAATAGTTTTAGGATTGGTAACATGAAAGTCATCACAATTTCTAGTACTATAATTATGAATCTGATTATTACGTATAAACATATCACAGAATCGATCAGGAAGGTTGTTATGAATACATTTATACATAAATATAGCGATTTGAAAATAATTAATATCACATATTTTTAACAATCTGTATTCATTAAACAAGGGGTCTGTGTGAGCTAGGAAATCTGAGTTTGTACATAATCTGAGAGCTTTT
This sequence comes from Echinarachnius parma, assembly GCA_037951105.1. Lineage (NCBI taxonomy): Eukaryota > Metazoa > Echinodermata > Echinoidea > Clypeasteroida > Echinarachniidae > Echinarachnius > Echinarachnius parma. The sequence continues at coordinate 69,839 of JBAMJV010007991.1, read as the reverse complement.
TTCTGTAATATAAGTAAAGAATCTGTGTTTTTCTTGGTGGTTTTGCCCCATGCTATATTGCAATAAAGTAAATATGGCAATATGAGAGAATTATATAGAATAATCATAACGTAAGTGGGTAGTTAGCCTTTTAATTTATATAACACTCCAATTGATTTTGATATAGTCGAGATTATGTATGAACAGTGTTGATTACAACTCAAATTATCATCAATAATGACCCCTAAAAATTTGCTATCATATTTACGTTCTAAATGATAATTATCAATAACAATATCACATATGGTATCATCAATTTGAGTTCGGGGACCTTTGAATATAATATAATTTGTTTTAGATAAATTGAGGGATAAATTGTTGCAAGCAAACCATTCGACAAGCTTAGGCAATTCAGTATTTACGGAACGAATTAATTCATTAAACTGAGGGTGTGAGCATATAACATTTGTGTCGTCTGCAAATAGTACATAGGAAAACAATGATGAGGCATTAATGATATCGTTTATATAAATGAGAAACAACAATGGTCCTAAGATTGACCCTTGCGGGACGCCACAATTTAACTCTAAGATGGATGATTGTTCCGTACCAAATTCAACAAACTGTTTTCTATTCAAAAGATCATTCAACCATAATAAAGGAACTCCTCGTATACCATAGTATTCTAGTTTATATAGTAAAATCTTGTGATTAAGGGTATCGAAAGCCTTCGATAGGTCAAAAAATAATCCAATTACGTAATGCTTTTTAGCTAATAACATAGAGATCTTATTATATAAGTCTACGACTGCTAATTCGGTTGAGTGATTCTTACGAAAACCATACTGGTTTGGGCAAAGTATGTTTTGTTGCATTAAAAAATCATATAATTGGTTATGTACTATTCGTTCCAATATTTTAGAAATACTTAATAATATGGATATTGGTCTATAATTAATACATTGTTTTGTATCTCCCTTTTTATATATTGGTACAACTTTTGCTAACTTGAATGAATCTAGAAAAATTCCAGTTGAAATAGATAAATTAAAAATGTAACATAGAGGGTCAACTATATAATGAATAATCTTCTTCAATAAACAAGAACTAATCTCATCATGGCCACAAGATTTACTTGATTTGAGGTTTTTAGTAATTTCAATTATATCCGTTGCTTGCACTGGCTTAAAAAAGAGGGATTTCTCTGAACGTTCCGAGAGAAAATCAACAAATACTTTATTTGGACAATTTATAGACGCTTGTAAGTCTGTCCCTATTGACACAAAGTATTCATTAAATAAATTGGCTATGCCATTATCAGTACATGATAATTGGTTACCATAAAACATTTCCTTTGGAATTTCAACTTTTTTTCCTTTACCTAAAACATTATTGATTACGGCCCATGTTAATGACACGTTACCTTTTACCTTATTTAGCTTGTCAGCATAATACATTTTACGAGAAGCTTTAACTACAGCGTTTAATTTATTACGATATTTTTTAAAATTATCATGATGTGAGGAATCATCAGGATTGCATATATAAAGTTTAAATAAGTTATTCTTTTTATGAATAGATTTCATTATGCCTTTTGTTATCCACGGCTTACGTATATTTTATTTTTTATTCTTCACTTTCTTTAAAGGTATATTTTTTTTCAAAATGCTTTTTCAATCGTATATAAAATAATGCATATGCTTTATTTACGTCATTTGTTTCCTTATAAACTAAAAACCAATTTTCATGTGCTAAGTCACGAATAAAGGAATTTACATTACTATCACTATATTGTCGAGTATATCTATTTTCATTATTAACAAAGGGCATCTTCATTTTTTTACAAAATACAAAAATTGGAAGGTGATCTGAAACATCATTATATATAATACCACTCTGAAATTCAGCAGGTAATATGTTTGTAAATATATTGTCGATCAACGTTGCTGATTGCTGAGTAATCCTTGTAGGTTTGTCTATTAATGGGAATAGAGAGTGTGTATTCAGACACGTCAAAAACGCATTCTTCTTTAATTCATTTTCTGCTAGAAACAAGTTTATGTTAAAGTCGCCCATTAAATATAAGGGTTTCCCACCTTTGGAGACAGATTCAATACACATGTCCAAATTAGTTATGAATGTATCAATAGAAGAACTTGTTGGGCGATAAACAATACCTATTACAACGTTTTTACCATGTGAATTTATAATTTCAATAAAGAGCGTTTCACATTCAGGAATTAATAGTGCATCATTTAACAAATTATACGAAAGCCCCCTTTTTATATACATAGCCACTCCACCACCACGGCTATTCGGGCGATCAGAACGTAATAATGTATAATCTTCTAAGTCAAAGAGTGCGTGTGATTGTGCATTTAACCATGTTTCACTTAAGCCAATAACAGAAAAGGGGTGTTGTAGTGATAAGAGTAATGATTGAAGAGATTCAAAGTTGCGGTTAAGACTTCGTGTATTCAAGTGTAATAGACTAAATTCTTCACGGTTGTTACGTTCATTTATCCTGGATTTGAGTACCTCTGGTAGGTAATAATGGCATTCAATAGATGGATTTAATCTATTATCATCACTTTCTAAAACCGTATTCATATTATTGTGCTAGAATTAATAAGGTACTTTGACATGTTGTTGGTAACACGTTGTGTACATGTATTGACTAGATAATAGGTGGGTGTTTTCAATCTAAAATAAACTTTCCCCAAAGGGGTGGTAGCGTTCAACTTTGCAGAATACATTTTATAAGCAATGAGTAGGATATTATTTATACAATATAAGCACAAAATAATTGAAATTAGCATGGAATAAGAATAAGGAAAAAAATGTATATATATACCCAAGAAGTAACTACAAAATGTGTAAAAAGAAATTCCAGATTTGTGGAAACAAATATTACAATTCATAAAAGAACAGAACAATAAGTAAGAAAAAAAATATTCAAGTGTTGAATCAAAATTACATTACATGTATGTATATGTTATAACAAATAAATGCAAAGATTTGTATGAGTTCAAAAGCAAGTACCAAAATTTCAGGCATAACAGTAATTCAAACGGTCGTGCCATTGTATAGAGTTTATATTATCATTCATAAAAGTTCTAGAGAAATAAGAGTAAACATCAGAGTACATTCCGTGCCACCAGGTACACTGAAAAGTGTATATTTCTCTTATCCTATTTAAAAGTTCAATGTTCATAAAAACAGAACAAAATGAAGGTCCATCAACATGATCAAGTGCTGTCAGGCGCACTTAAAGTAAATCGTTTAATTAATAAAATATGCGAGCTTTGTAACAATAATAAATTAGGGGATGAATTTCATTATCTATTTGAATGTCCAGTACTAGATAATGATTATTTAGCCCCCATAATTATGAAAGTTAAGTATATTACTATATTGATTCTGGAATAGTTCATTTTTACAAACTTACTTTAGATTATTATTAATATACCTGCTAACTTGTTGGTATCACTGTTCATTTAGTTGGTCATCATTGCATAGCGGTTTCACTCTTAATGTATTATCACATATCAGTAACGGTATATTTTGAAAGACCGAGTTTATCATCTCAATGTTCTTCACATTTTCGTAAGTTTATATTTTTGATCGATTTTAAATATGCAATTAACTTACTTTCTGTTTGTTTTATGTTACATGTTAGTTTTATTATATTGTTTATCAATGTTGTGATATATGTTTTGAGTATGTGTATATTGTCACGGAGTGACTTCGTGTTTAGAAATGAACATCCAAACTTGACCATGAAATTCAGTCATGTGTGACTGCTTCCTTTTTATTTAATATGTGATAATGCGTTTTAGGCTATAAGGCCCCGGACTTGTATATATTGTGCACACAAGCACACTGTTAATGCCTTATTGTACACTCAGCAAAACAAGAAAGTAAACACCTTTTCAAGTTCATATTTTTCATATAAAATTTTATGAAAATAAACCAATTATATATCAAATTAAAGGATATTTAATTGGCTTTCAACCTGGTAGGTGAATACAAATTGAAATTTTACGCATGAGTGAACACGTTCATTTTTTCTGTTCCAAGGTAGAAAAGTAAAAACTGCAAAATTTCACAAAAAGTATAAAAAATTCATATTGCACAGAAAAGTTCAACAAAACTTGATAAAGGTTTGCATGGTTCATTGCACTTGAAAAGAAAATTATTAAAAAGAGTAATCGTTGTTGGTTTAGAGTCAGGTTCTTTCTTTCTTTGCAATGTTTCGTATATATTGTTGTGCCACCATAACTGTCAAACAGCGCAGTCCATCGACGGCGCATGCTGGATATCACTCTGTGTACTCTTTCCTGTCAGTCCTCGGTCAGGTACCGACTCAGGTCTTGAAGGGTGTCACCAGGTCGGATGCGCCCATTTACGGCCTTCCCTAGTTGGTCACATATGGCTTAGATATGGTTCGTATGGGGCGAGCAGGCTGAGCAGGGATCCATTCGCTCGATGTTGTGCTCTTCCAAAAACTGATGGACAACTCGAGCGCGATGAGGACGTGCGTTATCGTCCTTGAAGATGGTTTTCGGATTCCTCTCCACGTATGGCACTACAACGGGTTGAACGACGTCATTGATGTACAGTTCCGCATTCAAGTTGCCGTTGAGGATGACCATCTCTGTACGGTCCTCATCCGTGATGTCTCATACCATGATACTCCCTCTGTGTCCTTGCTGCACTTCCTTGACACAGGAATCCTTGAAGCGCTCATTTCTCCTCCTCCTCCAAACATGATTTCTGCCGTCGTTGTGTTGCAGACAGAAACGGGACTCAACTGTCAAGAGTACTCGGCGCCATTGAACCCTTGTCCATCTCACACGGTTCCTTGCCCACTGTAGTCTTGCTTTTCTGCGTGCAAGTGTGAAAGCGGGTTTTTTGCTGCTTTTCTTGATTTGATTCCTTGAGCATAGAGTCGATTTCTTATGGTTTGTGTTGACACATGGCGAGCACCTTGACCTCTGGCTTCAAGTGCAATGAACCATGCAAACCTTTGTCGTGTTTTGTTGAACTTTTCTGTACAATTTGACTTTTTAATTCTTTTGCGCAATTTTGCAATTTTTACTTTTGCACCTTGGAACAGACAAATGAATGTGTTCACTCATGCGTAAAGTTTCACTCTGTATTCACCTACCAGGTTGAAAAACAATTAAATATCCTTTAATTTGATACATAAATTATTTGTTTTATATATAAATCTTATATGAAAATATGAACTTGAAAAAGTATTTACTTTCTTTTTTGCTGAGTGTATATGATTAAGCTTAAGATCGCACCAGGGATACCCCTGATAGAATAATAAGGACTGTGTTCATGCGAAGTGAGAATTGTATAGAGATAGTGTGTACAGAAGCTGAATGTTTATTGTATATAGTCCGTGGGCCAGAGGGGTCTACCTGTGACCCCCCCCCCCCCCCCCCCCCTATGATCGTCCGACTTGGGTGTCATTTTGTCCATTGATATGTCTAGTGTTAGAAACAAAATGTTACAAAGAAAAAAACTCATATACACTATGTTTATTTACGATTTTTTGGGAGGTATGTAAAAATAGCACTTTTTCATTTTTTGCTGCATTTCTTAGGGTTGATGAAAATTGAGATTGCGTTAAGTGCTCTAGTTTGATAATGGCTAAGTCTTTATCAACTAAGTTTTGCTGATACATATTTTTATATATGCCTAAGACAAAGGAAAAGTTTCATGGTCAAAGATGATTGGCTTCATATGATTATGACGTCATCAAATGTGCATATAAAAAATCATGGGAATTTCCGTAAACAAAACGGTCAAAAAACAATGTTCATTAGTATAGTTTATTTTTTTCACCATGAGAAAGATAATAATGAGCTTAAACTTATTATGTCTATTTCTGAAAGTATATTCAAATCAGAAATGCTATTATCCTTTGAATATATTGTACAAAAATGACATTTTTTATTACGTAATCACCATGCGTCATATGCAAATGTAAGGCATATGATGGCCATTTTGTGTAGGGCAAAAATCGGTACATATTGCTCCCTCTTTAATTTCTTTATTTTAGAACCAATCACTCTCATATTTGGCACATATGTGAAACTAGTAGGGCTCTTCTGTTTGCAATAAGGAGAATTTCAAAAGGTCATCATATGAGGGCGCTATTTACTAAAATTTGATAAAAACATACAAAAAAATTCCGACAAAAATGTTTTTTTTTCTCTATCTGCCTGATTTGTATAGACAACTTGACATTTTGTTTGCATTATTATGCAACCTTACTTTTCCTAGAATGAAATTAAATACTGTTATGTTGTATCTTGTATATTTTAGGGTCTAAATTATTTATAACTCAGACTGAATTGTACCTTTAAAGTGGAATGGGAATTACATTGCGCTACATACAAACAATTTCAGATTATCGGAAATAATATCGCTAATGATATTCGTTTTTCTCGCAATGTATGGTCAAACTAGGAATCTAAACGATCATGACGTTTCGTATGCTACTGCAATACTTTGTCAAATGATAATATCGAATGTAGACACTCGGCTTTTATGCTCTACCGTGGCTCCCAACATCACAATCTCGCATGAGCGATTGCGTTCCTGATAGGTCGACAGCGGAACACGCCGATTGGCCGGTGCACACGGGCACTCAACCAATCAACGGGACACTGGATCGGCCCGCCTAACGAACCAGCGTACGATACGTCGCCACGACACTACCCCGACCAACCGGCCCCCAACGGTTGATGCCAAACCCACGGTAGAACCTAGCCACCTTCTCGCTACAACGCTCATATCTACGTATCAATTTCAGGGCAGGGCGCCCGTATGTTCAATCAATAATAGTAAATATATAATCCATTGCGGATATAGTATCGGAAATAATATCGCTAATGATATTCGTTTGTCTCGCAATGTATGGTCAAACTAGGAATCTAAACGATCATGACGTTTCGTATGCTACTGCAATACTTTGTCAAATGATAATATCGAATGTAGACACTCGGCTTTTATGCTCTACCGTGGCTCCCAACATCACAATCTCGCATGAGCGATTGCGTTCCTGATAGGTCGACAACGGAACACGCTGATCGCGCCCTGCCCTGAAATTGATACGTATATATGAGCGTTGTAGCGAGAAGGTGGCTAGGTTCTACCGTGGGTTTGGCATCAACCGTTGGGGGTCGGTTGGTCAGGGTAGTGTCGTGGCGACGTATCGTACGCTGGTTCGTTAGGCGGGCCGATCCAGTGTCCCGTTGATTGGTTGAGTGCCCGTGTGCACCGGCCAATCGGCGTGTTCCGTTGTCGACCTATCAGGAACGCAATCGCTCATGCGAGATTGTGATGTTGGGAGCCACGGTAGAGCATAAAAGCCGAGTGTCTACATTCGATATTATCATTTGACAAAGTATTGCAGTAGCTTACGAAACGTCATGATCGTTTAGATTCCTAGTTTGACCATACATTGCGAGAAAAACGAATATCATTAGCGATATTATTTCCGATAATCTGAAATTGTTTGTATGTAGCGCAATGTAATTCCACAAGTTAACGACCACATTGCAAAATGTTTTAGATCTTGAAAAGTTGTCTGGAATTTATAGAGGCAAATGCAGGGGAATATCTGTGTGTGTAAAACTTTTAACTCCTTTTGCAACATTTGCGCTCTTATTTTTTACTAAAATAAACGTACTATGTCTCAATATTCATAATACATTTACACGGGATACTAAATACATTCAGTTAATCACTGACACCTCACAAATGATCTGTTAGCATGAAGGCCTGTGAACGCATGGTTGTGGCAATAGTTGATGTCAGTTAGATTCCATATTTCATGCTGTTTTTTTTTTTGTTTAACTTTAAATAAATGGTATAAGCAAATACGGGTGACAAATAGTGTATACCTCGAATTTTATCATGGAACTTAAGCATTACACAGTCTGTCTCATTTACTGCAGTGATCAGATATAATGCCAAAGTATCACTATCTTTATGCCAGGAAATTATCATAAAGAATGATAAAATAATTAAGCATCTGCCTTCTGTGCCACATTTTAAAGCTTTTGAAGCACTTTATCCTAAACCAGCACCATGCAATCACAAAAGAGCACCCCAATATTGGGCAGGCTGGCTCCTGACCAATACTAAATCACGAGCTAAGTAATTAATTTGTCACAGTCCATAGAAGATAGCTTAAAACCAACTGCTGCCTATGCATATGGAACTGTAAGCCACTGGCTCATCCTAAACATGTAAATGAGATTACAATTGATTTCACTTAACCAAACTGCTGAAGCATTTTAAATTTATGCTGAAAACCTGTGAATAGTTGTTAAGAGCACAAAACAAAAAAAGTAATCGCTGACATTAAGATCACACTCACTACAATCCTGAACAATTTACATGTGTGGACAACTGTTGGGAGGACACTTTCACTGTCGTGGAACGACATCCATCAGAACATGCCATGCAAGCTCCAAAAAAGACCCATCAGCAACAAAGCGTTACAGACCAGTCTCACTTCTTTCCCACACATTTAAGCTGTTCGAGCGACTATTTCATTTCATTTCATTTCATTTATTGACTCATAAAACCAAAACAAGAAGATAATTTACAATGTAAAACAAGACAAATGAATAATACATAAATACAACAATTGCACAATACAAATAAATGAAATAGGAATATGAGAAGGGACCATAATTAAAGATAAACAAATCTTGGTGGGTATGGTCCCCGAAAGAAGCGACTGCTTCAAAATAAGCACGTACAAATACAGATACTAAAATGAAAGAAAGGGAGTAGGGGTGAAAAGGGGAGAAGAGAGATTATACCTATATTAACATTACAATAGTGGATCTGGTGTGCTCAAAAGTGTGTCTTTATATTTGTGTTTGAATACATTTAAGGATGAAGCGCTTTTTAAATGGGGTGGGAGGGAGTTCCAAAGTTTTGGACCTGCAAAAGAGACTGCTCTCTGTGAGACTAATGTTCTTGAGAAAGGAATGTGATAATCATTACTACTACGGGTATTGTATGAATGGGTATCCATATTAAGAACAAAATACTTAGACAAAGATGAAGGGATCAGTCCTTTGTGACAAGAATACATTAAAGATGCTAATTGATGAGAATATAACTGTAAAACATTCAAAAGTTTGAGGGTTTTAAATAAAGGACGAGTGTGCGTATTTCTAGCGGAATGACTTGATGCGAATTATTCTCTTTTGCAATCGCATGATTCGTGTAATATTGCTGCGGGAGGAATTGCCCCATATAACAATGCAGTATAATAAGAAAGGATATATCATAGTAAAATAAAGATTCATCAAAATATGCTTCGGTAAATAATACAATTTGTTGATGACACCAATGTTTCTAGATAAGGTAATACTAAGTGAGTTTATATGTTCATTCCAAGTAAGGTGATCATCAACAACCACACCAAGAAATTTAGAATTTGTTACTTGTTTAATTTCTTAATTACATCAGGGTTATACTTGCGGTTAGAGAATATCATAAAGTGCGTCTTGGATGCATTACAAATCAATTTATTGCTGTGTAACCACTTGTATTTTCTTAAATTCATTATTTGCAATTTCGTTCAATTGATTAATATCATGATGCGAGATTGTGACTGTTGTGTCGTCGGCAAACAAAATGAAATTCATATCTTGGGATATTTTACGAATGTCATCTATAAACAATAAAAACAGAAGGGGGCCCAGAATGGATCCTTGAGGTACACCACAATTAATTGTTTTCATATTTGATTGAATATTATTATAATAAATAAATTGTTTTCGAGAAGAAAGGTAACTATCGAACCAGGATAATAACGTTCCTCTAATTCCATATCTATTGAGTTTATTTATCAAAATATGATGATCCAGGCAGTCGAATGCCTTTGTTAAATCTAGGAATAAGGTCATTGAAAATAATTTTGCATCCAAGGCACATGTTATATGGTGAACAAATTCTATAAGTGCTGAAGAGGTAGAGTGTTGAGGTCTAAAGCCAAACTGATTAGAAAATAACAAATCACATTTTTGAATAAATTTGAATAACCGATTATACATACATCTTTCCAAAATCTTAGAAAATGTGGATAATAAGGAAATTGGTCGATAATTTGAAAATAAACTATGATCACCTTTCTTATAAATGGGTATAACTTTGGCAATTTTCATTTGGGTTGGAAAAATTCCATGGAAAAAAGAGTAATTAAAAATTCTACATAGTGGTTCAGATATTAAATGTATAACCCTTTTCACAACAGAAATAGAAATATAATCAAATCCTGGGCTAGTTGCATTTTTCATTCCAAGAACAATATCAATAATCTCACGGGAACTTACGGGTGAACAAAACATGGATTGAGAATTAAATGAAACATTAAAATGACAATCGGAATTAACATCATGTACAGATTCCTTCAATAAATTGGATGCAGCATTTATAAAATAATCATTAAAATTATCAGCAATTTCATGGTCTGGAATTGGAATACCATCACTTACAAATTTGGCATTTGATAATTTCTTTTTTTTACCAAGTAAATTGTTTATAACCTTCCATGTAGCAGACATATTACCTTTAGTATCTTTAAATTTCAATTCATAATATTTTCTTTTTGCTTTACGAGATTCAAAAGTGAACTTGTTTCTCATTTTTTTATACTTTCTGTGATTACAATCAGAGGGATCTTTTAAATATCGTTTATACAAATTTAACTTCTTCTTTGACATAGTTTTTAAACGAGAATTAAACCAAGGTTTCCTAAATGTATTTTTCTTTTTAATATTTACTATAGGAAAACATTCATCATATAACGACACAAAAATTGCTAAAAAGGTATTATAACACACATCTGGATCATCATATTGAGTAGGCCATTTAGCATTACTTAATTTATGGCAAAATATAGCAATATTTTCATCAGTGATTGCACGTTTTTTAATAAAAGAATCAGAATTGTTTGTACTATCTTGTTTAAAAAATAGATCAGTGATAACAAAAACAGGCAGGTGATCGCTTACATCAGAAATAAATATACCTGAGTGAATAACATCGTCCTCATTTGTTAAAACATTGTCTAAAAGCGAAGCGGATTGACTGGTAATTCGTGTCGGTGCTTGGATAAGTGGCAAGAAAGAGCTAGCAAATAGACAGTCATAAAATTGCTTTACTGTAGTAGAAGTATCACATTTTTAAAAATCCAAATTAAAATCCCCAAGTAGATAGCAGGGTTTATGTTCCTTGTCAATTTGATCTAAAATTGGGGTTAACATTTCAAGTGATTGGGACATATTATATCCAGGTGGCCTATAACAAATACCAACTATACATTTAACACTGTTATTATTATTACATGTGCGAACATTAATTTCTATAAATAAAGTTTCCAGAGTTCTATGAGTACAAATTAAATCTTTACGAAATTTAAACTTAATGTCAGATTGAATAAACATTCCAACACCACCACCTCGCTTGTCTGGGCGATTATTGGTTATCAATTCATAACCGGGTAAATTATATAAGTTAAGATGAGAGTCAGATTTCAACCATGTTTCTGTCAGTCCTACAATTGAAAATTGAAATTGAATACTATCTAGAATTGTGAACAAGTTGTCACGATTTTTGGCAAGACTACGACAATTAAAATGGACACATGATAAATTATGCTTCAATTGGGAATCATGGTTGCTCACAAAATCATTAAATTGCTCGGGAGTAGAGTAATTCAGAGCACATTGAGGATCAGAAAAGACAGGTGAGGTGAGAAGTGATTGTAAGTTTGGCATACAACTAAAAATGGAAGGGAATGGCAATAAGACCAAAGTATGTTCAGGTAATAATTTAGCAAATTTACACTAATTGAAACAAGAAAAAAGAATTATGTTATAGTGTCAAGAAAGAGTCTGGACCAAAGTTGGTCAAGGCATGTAAGAGTCCCTAACTGTTGCGGAGGGAGTGAAACTTTGATATGTCACAGTCATGTGTGAGAGTAAGTTTTGTTCCATTCTTTCCCTTGACTTGGATCTTTCCATCCTGCGTCCACAGTTTTTCGATATCGAAGTTGCCCCTCTTGACTTTCCAAAAGAGCCGCGATCGTTTTGCTGTCAGGCTTTCATTTATGTAGATTCCTTGATTCGATGTTTTGAGCTTGCTCCGTGCCCGGTAGATGGTATCGCGGGCACGGTAGCTCGCGAACTTGACGATTATCTTTCGTGGCCTCTCGCGTGAAGGTGTAGATTCACGTGAAGGAAGACGGTGAGCGTTGTCGATGTCGGACGTCTCTAGGTGTATGTTGAGGCTCTGTTCACATAGAGACTTGACGACTATGGTGGGATTCTCGTCTTGGGATTCTTTGATGCCACTGAAGATGAGGCAATTTTTACGCGAGTACTGCTCAGCGTCATCGAGGGAATTCTGGAGATCGTCGATCTTCCTCTCGAGCTGGTTGATGTGGTCGTCACGGTTAGAAGCTTCGAAGTTCAGCGATTCAGCGACACTTGACGCGATCGGTTGCTCGATGTCCTTGATCAATGTCGACCTGATTGATGCTACTAGGTGTTTTACGAAAGCACTGTCAGATAGTAGCTCAAACAGGGCCTCTTTGATGGCATGCGATAAATCGTGAGGTGGAGATGGATCACTGGAATCGGTGTCGTTAGCGTCAAGATCTGCTGGCGTTGGCTCTGGCTCGATATTTGACCAGGGGCTGGCTGATGCTGCAGAAGTGGGTGTGGATCTGCCGTTGTTAGCCGAGGTGGGTGTAGACTTGCCGTTGTTAGCAGACGTGGGTGTAGGCCTGGCGTGATTAGCTGAGTTGGAAGGAGGTTTCGCTGGCCTCTTATGGCTGGAAGCAGAAGAATGCGCTGCGCCCTTAGCCTTGGGAGTAGCATGCGATGCAGCCGCCTTGTGGATTGATGGACTGGCAGAGAAACTTCCAAAAGTTCCTGGGCTGTTTCGTGCTGGAAACTGATTTGCTGCAGCTCTGTGTTTGGTGCGTGTTGATACTCTCCTTGGTGGAGTCATGCTTGCAAACGTCGCACAAATAAAAATTGTAGACCCGGCCCGGCCCTGGCTGTAATGTAGCCAGTAAGTCGGTGCAGCCGAGTCGGCCGTCGGTGTACAGTCACGTATTGACGTAAGCTAGTCTGTCTGAGACTCTTTGACTTTGAGACTGTGTTGGCAGTTAATTTTGTAGAAACTTAAACAGTTAAGTATGAAGATTGAAGACATCCAAGACTAGAGCATGCAAGTCCAATTCAATAGAGTTTGCAGAGAATAATATAATCATGACAAGAGAAGCTTAGGCCTCAGCAATGTTTATCCATTGACATGGTAGTCCAAGATTATCTTCACACAATAGGTATGGTGGCATGCATCAGTGAGTCTATATATAACTAGTATCTATACAAGGCTAGTTGAGTGTAGGCCTATGCAACATGCATGCAACTTGGCATGTTACACTGCAACACAGAATACATCAAATGGGACTAAGGCACAAAGTCTCCATAAGTGTTCCAAAAACAGTGCATTTTGTATGTCCAAATCTCACGAAAGTGCTGAATCCAACAACAATATCAAGTCATCAAACAGATTCTGGAGATGTCAACTAATGCAACAGCATAGTTTAAAAAACAAAATATTGCCAAATAAAGGTGAAAAAATAGATACATTTCAGGAGCTCTCTGAGGAACTGTTTTTCACCGACCACATGCTATGTCGTCGTAATTCTGACCCACCCAGGCACCCACCTAAGTGCACAGTATAACCATCTCTGATGAAGGAACAGGCATGATTCCAGCCTAGGAAGTATTGCATGTCTTAACTGGATTTGTGTTTGTAGACCTCTCAGCAGCTTATGCTACTGTGCACAGACTCTACACAAACTACTGAATGTGAACAACATGCACTTGACCGACATGATGAAGACCCTGATTGAAAACAGACGCTTCTTCGTCGAGCTGTCTGGAAAGAAGTGTCGTTGGCGCAGGAAGCATTCTGGCCAAACTCTGTTCAACATCCATGGGCGTAGATCTGTCATTGATACCTATTCATCGGGGGGGGGGGGGGGGGGGGGGGTGATACGGAAGTATACGCGCCGCCCATGTCAACATCTATGTTAACGATCAACCTATATCTACTCTGAGACCAGGAGATTCATCTATTAGACGACCTGTGTATCACCACCCACAGTGATGACTTCCCTAAGGCAGAATCCACCTTGTGTGAGGGATTTACCAACCTATCCTTGTACTACAAAGAGAACCATCTGAAGGCTAATTAAATTAAACTAAATCTCAAATATGCGCCTTTCATCTGAAGAACATGCATGCAAACCAGAAACTGAAGATCACTTGGAATGGAACTAGACGGGGACACTGTGATAGTCCTGTCTACTTAGGGGTGAACTTAGATAGATCTTTCAAGAGTACAAGGCCTGTATCACCCAGCTCAATGGAAGGTCAGCTCCACGAATGCCTTTCTTGACAAACTGATGCACATCCAATTTGGGTGCAAACCAAACAACAATCAGCTCTGGCTCTCTGTTACTATGTTGCAGAATATGTCTGCACGGGTGTGGGAAAGCTCAGCACATGCCAAGAAGAACAAAAGTTGCCGTTATATCATGATGTATGAGACGAACGAGAACTAATAACGTATACCTAATCTCTGGCATCGCATCCCAGCTGTAATAAGAAGGGCTGTTGTTAGCCAGGAGGAACGACTGAGACAAACAGAGGTGAAGGACACCTACTCCATGTCTACCCACTGCATCCTCGGCGCTTTAAAGGGACTTAGTAACATTGTCCAAATCCTCAAAATAAAATTGTAATTCTAGCGGTTCCTTTATACCTTGTTGTATTCGTATTAACAATAAAATCATGGGACAGCTTTCGGTTTTTCAAATTTCCCTTTCATTACAAAGATATGTATGATTGAAGTATTTAGATAAGAAAATCTCCGGGCGAGATTTTCATCCCTGTACAAAGTGAATGCAGTGAGTTGGTGAATATCACCCAATATCACTTTGCATTTTCGCTCATTACTTGGCCATACATTGTCCATTTGACCTGAAATTTTCACACAATACCCTGAGGACATATGAGATAACAACAGTATACATTGCATCAACCATTCATCAGTTTTTGCACATCTCAACAAAGTTACTAGATCCCTTTAAGTCACGGAAAAGCTTCCTTTCATGATCTGTTGAACCCCTGGACTACAGCTTGTCTTCAAGAAGGCTCAAACTCTGGGAAGAGAGGCTGAACTCTAGGACATATCGGTAGCCTACGCCTATGGTGCCATCAGAGAAACTGTCCACAGGATTCAACCATGCATCCCTAGATGACTTTGCGTAGCCGGAATAGGCTTTGGCAGGCGTGGGAAGATGCAAGCCAACATGTTGAACTGGGGATACATCGAAGGTGCATCAGAATGCGAGTGCGGTCAAGCCCCTCAGATCATTGACCACCTGCCTAGTTGTGATATGGTACATGGAATGTGCACAATCAAAGATCCGACAGAGGCCAACGACGTAGCGCTCAGATTTGCCCGACATTGGCAGAAAGTTGTATGGTGGTACGAAATGATGAATGAAACAAGCTCCAAGCTGCTATTAAAGGTGGGGGTAATAAACACAAACAACCGATAATCTCCTTTGAAAGCAAACAGTTTATCAATCTGCAGCAGATAATGCCTTCACTGTACGGGAGATATCCTACAACGTAGAAAAGGTACACTTATCTCCAACACTTGTCTATCGCCAACTATTATCGAGGCAGAGCTCTGAAAAAAGCGGCCCTGTATTGTGTTGATGAAAGTAAGACTTATAGGAGCGGCGATTGGCTTTTTCAAAATGAAAATGGGAACATAGAGCGGCCGAATCGGCTGTAAAAACAGGGGTCTTTGAAGCGACACATACCTGTATCGCAAATATACATGAGTACCCCCACCCCCCCCCCCCCACCCCCCCCCCCCCCCTCCCCCTTCGGGTCATTGATGATGATGGTTGACCAGGGTTTCTTACCGTTTGTTATCGACATGGCCACATTGATCTTTGTAGCTTATTTATGCCATGGATATCTCCTAAAGAAAATACATTTAAAAGAAAAGAGTTCGACAGATATGTGTCGTTTATTCCTTCGTTGTTATTTAAGCTTAAAAGTGTGTATGCTCTGCCACCGTTTCCCACACAGTGGATAAAACAGCGAATCGATATCAACAATGTTGCCATAGTGGCTTTTCAGGCCGTGATCCTTCCAAATATAGGGTTCTCAGGAAGACCAAATTATATTGAACGGCTACAACTTTATCTTTACCATTCACATGTGTCAATGACTAATGGAATGTCTCTACTTAAAGGAGAAAATCAAAGAAAACCCCTAAATATGACGATATTCATATCTACAGAAAGCTTATAAGCCATAGAGTGAGCTTGACTGACATTCATACAGTATAACGCTTCCATAAAAGCGAAATTAGGGTGAAAACATCACCCTATTCCCAGGGACAAATTCGCTCAATCGCTACACGAAACGGCGTTTAGCTGTGACGTAAGAACCGGGCTTGAAGCCCAGGCGGCTGCCGCGGTTGTATGTAGATAAGCGTATAATATACCAGGCTGGAAAGACAAGCTTCAACTTATGTGCTATTTTTCCTTTACCAAGAATAAATTATAATACTACATTGTTTGTAATTTGCTTCTCATTTATATTTTCATAATGATATTCCAACAAATGTATTGTTTGTGACAAAAAAAGTTGAAAAAGGTGAAAAAGGAAGGGGAAACTATACGACTGTGTCGTGCAGTAGGCCTGCACAGATTTGGGAGCAGGCGATTTTTTTACCAACATGTAGTTTCACTTTGACATATCAGACGGAGAAGGGCAATTCCACGGTAACGGAAGGACATTCAGACACAATTTTGGAACTTAAATCAAATAATTCCAGGATCCTGCTTTTGATTTTTTATTCTAAATGGCATGTCTTTGATCCTTGTTGGGACACCTTTGATTTCCACTATTTCTAAAATTTTGACCGCATTATGTAAATTAGATATGGACACTAATGAGGCCGGTAACGGAAGGACGCCAAATGGACATGGATTTTCATTTTTTTTTAGTTATGACCCAATATCTGTGAAGTTACGAGGTGTATCACGTTAAGTTGGCTACTAGTCCATTTCCTTATGTTCACAGAGTATAACACCACCTTTTAAGAAAAATATCTACATTGGTATATTAATTATGAGAAATTAATTACTTCAGTGTTCGGTAACGGAAGGACGGTAACGGAAGGACCTCTGAAAAGTCTATACGAATTGTACAATAAAATTAATTTTGAAATTTAAAGACCATTTATGAGAAGGAAACATCTCTTTTGTGGTCTAAAATGAGTTTGTATCATAGATAACATATGGACATCACAAGCATTTACATTTCTATTTTTTTCTTACTATAGTTCATGCTCCAATGGCTCTTATTCATGGTCGATCCATGGTAACGGAAGGACACTCAGACACAAATTGTCAACTTTAAGAAAGACATTTTTAAATACTTGTGTTGTTAGAACAGTCTATTTTGATAACAATACTTCCAAAACATACAGTTTTAAGGTCCCATAATTTTTTAATATTTTTATCTCCGCACATTATTGAATATGCATACAAATGAGGTCGGTAACGGAAGGACACCAAAATGGAAAAGGTTTTGTTATCAAATCAGTTTTAACTAAAACTCTGTGATATTAAATAATACAAAATATTTTAAGGGTACACATTTCATTCTCTGAAGTGTTAAGAAGAATTTACTTGTCCTTTGATTAAAATTTGTCCGCAGATATTTGAGTTATTTCACACAAAGCGGACATGTTCGGTAACGGAAGGACATAATGGACTATAATGTATGATACGGTATGACACAGTAGGGTCATTCCATGTCAAATCACCTTTAGAAAAAGTGAAAATCTTCATCGCAGCCCCCTTCAAATTTGCTAAAATTTGGTATGTATGATATTTCAACCTTTAAAAGCACAAATATTTAAGTTTTAGCCCAATCCGCTCAATGGTTTTGGCGCTATGGTCGATTCTTATGGGGAGGTTTTGTAAGAAATGGGATGGGCACCTTTTTCAAATGGCCATTGTCCATTAACTGTTGGGTCAATTTATTTTGTAATTGTGTCATTGGACTGGGGATGTTATGTGCAATCCATTTATGCCATTTGTGTTCATGCATGAGCGAGTTTGGATACGATAACCTTTGACCTTAGATTTTGACCTTCCGTTTTACCTCGTGGATGAAATAATTTTGAGAATTGTTTTGGCTTAAATCTTGGCTTGATATAATTTCTACAACATATGAAAGAATTGGAGATACATTATTTCTTGTTTTTTCTACAGCCTTGTTTTTAGTTTGCAAATTTCATGTAAAATTTAATTATTTTAGACCTACACCCATGTCCAATAATTCTATAGGGGTGTATTGTATTAAAAAAAAGACCTATTCAAAGTCATGATCAGAGCCTATTCACACCCTGGCTCACCACAGTTAAATAGACCTACTAATCCCCATACAATAGAAATCCAGACAAATGGCATCATGGTACAAGGGCCCTGTTGCAGAAAGAGATAAATCAATTGTGAGCAAGATCAAATGTTCTAAATGCACAAATCTGATTGGTTGAAACACAGAAAATTACTAGTCTGACCACGCTACACCACTGATAGCTGGCCATTGCAGGTATTGTCTCATTATTTTGGGTTTTCATAAATGAGAGACCAATTTTTGAACATAAATTTTGTCATAATATGTAATATGAGGTACATTGTCCATCTGTTACCATGTGTATGGTAACGGAAGGACATTTTCTTTTGTTATTTATTAATTAACGAATAAACACTGGGTAACATAATTGTTAGCAATGGGAAGGCCTACTTGAACTTGCTTTGCACTGAAGATTGGTCTGCTCTCTAACAACTATGTGAGCCACAAAATTAAAAATATTGATTTTTCGGTAACGGAAGGACATTTTCATAGGCTGAAAATAAGAAGTCATTGAAGCATAACAAATCAAATAAATCATACAAATTTACTATTTTACGAAATGGTCATATCTCAGGAGTCAGAATAATGGTTTTTAGGCTTAACTGGGGAAATATAAAACAAACACAGGATCAAAACACTTTTTCACAAAAATGTCAAATTTGTGGGGTTCAATTATGGTTATAAAGTTATTATAAAAAAAACAACTAAAATTATGTAAAACTAAAATGTTCTCATTGAATTCCAAAAATCTAGAATTTAAGCTTTGATTTGATACCAAATTTGTATCATAAAAATGCTTGTAAAATTTTTGGTCAAATGTCCACTTTGGCGTGGAATTGCCCAGAATTTACCACTTCCATTATGGAAACAAACAGTTAATAATCATTATGAATCAAATGAAATTAAACAAAACGAAGAATAGTTATTACTTTAGTCGATCTATCATGGCTAGTTTCATGGTTTAGCTTGAAAAGTCGAGTGAATTAGATTCGCGATCTCCTGTGTTGTTACGATTCATCCGCGATTTCTCTGAACATTGGCAGCCGCATTACCTATACGGCTGATAGCGCTGGCGGATTTACATTTCCTGCGCGCGCATCAAAACAAACGAGTGCACGTGTTAGCTAGCTAGCTTGCTCCTCCACGGATACTTCGAAGTCCATTAACAGGCTGTTTTGTTGAATTTCTTCATCCATGTTGAACTGTCAGATGTAATTCTAGAGCGAGATCGTGATCGTGTGGGTGGACTGTAGAAAGCTTCGAATATAGCGCATACGCTGGAACTACCTTTAGTTCAATAACATACACAATATGCATAGTATACGGCCGGGTATAAGATCGTGCGCTTGCATGTATTTCTCGATGGACGAAACTTTTACGAAACGAAACAAAACCAAAACAAAACGGTGAGAAATACACTATTCTATGTAATTATACCAGTTATTGACATATCGAAATGGATAAGAAATATTATATATTATTATAACAAAGGCAATTCTAGCTCGGAACATGATTCTACTAGTTAATTTTGTTTTGAAACACAGCTATAATAGATTTGTTTTTCATACTATCTCCGTGTACATATGAACAACAATTCGGAAAAATGGTGAGTTGTAAACAGTTATTTTACGGAGATTGACACTTTTTCAATGCCAATAATGACATGAATATTGACATTAGGATATGTTTCAGGACATGGGAGGACAACTGTGTGTCAGATATTGATTATTCAGGCAATATTCAATCGTTTTGAGAGAGTAGAACTGCGTCCACTCTATGAACATTTGCGTGTAGATCGCCGTTCGAGCTAGAGCTGTCGGGAGCGCAAAGCCCGGCTCTTACGTCACGCACATCGCCACTCTGCTGTGCCGATTTCATGGTAAAGGGGAGGGTCAATTCACTAAAATTTTATTTTCATAAAACATGAAACTGAACACTTTCATGACTTGTTAACTGCACAAATTGCTTTAATAACTCATTCTATCATAAAATAAACCATAATAACGTGATTCTATTCCATTTGAATTTCTCCTTTAATTGCTCTAAATAAACATTGATGTAAAATCCTGCTTGATGAATATGAATAGTATGCTTCATCTTTATTAAAGAAAAAGAGTTGCAGAAGATACAAAACAATTCTGTACACACAGACTGCTCCTGTGCTATAAGTTTTGTTAGCTCTCTGTTTCTTTGGTAACCCCAAACTTATAAACATGAAGTTCCCGTATTATCAAATGTGAACTTTCTTGTTTAATTTTAAGAAAATAATGTTTATCCTTGTTAATGAAACGTAGTATGCTGTTCCCTTTTCTGACCAAAATGGTGGTCCAAGCAAACAAGTAATAGAGTTAAAATTTTTCTTTTTAAATCTGACTAGATGTATTTTGTGTTTGTTATGTTTTTATTCGTAAACATATTCAGACAGGAACAATTTACCCAGTGCTAGATTAACTGGCCTGAACAAATGGTACGTAAAAACATCATATCGCAATGTATTTATTAATTCACTTTGAAGGTCACATTCAGACAGTTTTTGCCTTAATTAGCCCGTAAAAATTAAAAATATATTATTATCGTCCTCGTAAGTATGGACTTGAAAACTAATGAAGCAAAATCCATTTGTCAACACAGAACCATCAGTTTGAGACAAAAACTCATAATTGAGGAGGGATCACATAATGAACTTGTCAACGAGACGTATATGTGTTCTCTTCTCTGAAAAAAAAGTGATGCCAAAGATAATAATACAAAATATTTAGAAAAAACTATTTTCTGGCAAGACGTCCCCATACAATTTGACTTAATTTTATATCGTAATAAACATGCTATTGCATATCTCACTCAGGACTAGATTCAGGTTAGGATTGAATAAATAATCGAAATAGTTAATTGTGTGTAGCGCACTGTATTCCCTATTGCACTTTTAGGGTACAATCTAGAGGGAGTTATGCCTTATCTATACGCTAAAAGATATAAGATACAACATAACAGTCTTTAATTTCATTCTAGGAAAAGTAAAGTTGCATAATAATGCAAACAAAATGTCAAGTTGTCTATACAAATCAGGCAGATAGAGAAAAAAAACATTTTTATCGGAATTTAAAGGATTTTGTATGTTTTTTATCAAATTTTAGTAAATAGCGCCCTCATATGATGACCTTTTGAAATTATCCTTATTGCAAACAGAAGAGTCCTACTAGTTCTACATATGTGCCAAATATGAGAGTGATTGGTTCTAAAATAAAGAAATTAAAGAGGGAGCAATATGTACCGATTTTTGCCCTACACAAAATGGCCATCATATGCCTTACATTTGCATATGACGCATGGTGATTACGTAATTAAAAAATGTCATTTTTGTACAATATATTCAAAGGATAATAGCATTTCTGATTTGAATATACTTTCAGAAATATACATAATAAGTTTAAGCTCATTATCATCATTCTCATGGTGAACAAAATAAACTATACTAATGAACATTGTTTTTTTGACCGTTTTTTTTACGGAAATTCCCATGATTTTTCGTATGCAAATTTTATGATGTCATAATCATATGAAGCCAATCATCTTTGACGATGAAACTTTTCCTGTGTCTTAGGCATATATAAAAATATGTGTCAGCAAAATTTAGTTGATAAAGACCTAGCCATTATCAAATGAGAGCACTTAACGCAATCTCAATTTTCACCAACCCTAAGAAATGCAGCAAAATATGAAAAAGTGCTATTTTTACATACCTCCCAAAAAGTAGTAAAAAAACATAGTGTATGTGAGTTTTTTTCTTGTTAACATTTTGTTTCTAACATTAGACATATTAATGGACAAAATGACACCCAAGTCGGAGGATCATAGGGGGGTCACAGGTAGACCCCTCTGGCCCACGGACTAATATGTAAGTGAAGTTGAGATGGGCAATTGAATAGCTTTGGTATGTAATACTCAGTGTCAAATTAGGGATCAAACACTATAGTAAGCATACTGTAAACATAGTCTTGTAATGTTCTAATAGGTAGTAACTTGTATTCAATGCTCCAAAGACGGCGAACAACCGCGAACTCCTCTTCCAAGCAACCCCCACCGAATCTCAAGCCTCAGGCATGCGCGTCATATACAAGAGTAAACCCAATATCATGACATCCCCCTTCTCTTACAAAAGATAAGTAAGAAACTGCAACATTCAATGTGAAGTAAGATTACTAAAACACTCATGCAAATTATAAGTACATCCTTTTGTGATGCAAGTCAAATGTCATTTTAACAACACCAAGTTTTAACTATGATGTCATATACTAATACCATAATAGGAACACATATACATAACTTTTCAAAATCCATAAACAAGTCTGTTATCGATTTGTAACTATAACAGTTACTTCACAAATTTAACAACCATATTATTGGTAATATTTATTAACGCTCTAACATGCAGAGAAGTATATAAGACAATACTTTTTAAACATAAATGCCTATCTGTGTATCATCAAATTAAAACTATGTCGTATAACATTTATTTATCAAGATGCTAAAAATGCTGAGATAATCTCTCCTTCAACACTATTTACAAGTGAAATGTAATATTATTAAATCTCAAACATTTGTCCAGCACAAGAATTACAATATAAACAAAACGGAACTATTTCCCCCCTATTACAACAAAATAACTTTCTCATTATTATCATGTGCATCCTGATCGTATACGGGCAATATTACATTTTGTGCGTCTATGCATGGTTGCCAAAACTATTTTTTTTTTTTTTCACATCTAAAATAACAAAATAGCGTGTTTACTGTTAAAACATACAAAATAGCATGTCATAAAATAGCATGTTTACTGTTTAGTAATTAATTTTAACATATTTATTTCTGTATTGTTTCTTTCTTATTCTCCCCTATTTCCTTATTTAAAGAAACTACCAACAACTTTACATTAAAATTAAGCTAAATTGTGTGAACTTCAAAACACTGAGCCAGTGTACACTTGATAACACTGAACCAGCGTGCACTTCATATTAACACTGAACCAGTGTGAACCTCAAATTACTAAACCAGTAGGCCTATGCACGCCATAACACTGAACCAGTGTGAACCTCATAACACTGAACCAGTGTAAACCTCATAAAATTGAACCGCATCCAGCCAGTGTAACCGCGCAGTTGATTGTCACCAGTTTCATTTCACGAGAGCTGGACAATCCTAGTATGGCTGGCCCATTTGCGTCCACAACATAGAATGTGGTCATCACCCAGTCACTATCCATCCATCCAGTCATCCCACCGCTGCCACCATGTCAAATTAGGGATCCAACACTATAGTAAGCACACTGTAAACATAGTCTTGTCAAGCTCGAATAGGTAGTAAGTTTTATTCAATGCTCCAAAGATGTCGAACAACCGCGAACTCCTGTTCCAAGCAACCCCCACCGAATCCCAAGCCTCACGCATGCGCGTCATATACAAGAGTAAACCCAATATCATGACACTTAGTACCTATCCAGGGTAGTGAATAAGAGTGGAACTGGTATCGACTAGTTTTGTGTGATTGGGTCATCTCCAATGAGATGCATCCAGTATGATTTTGGGATGGAACATCCTTTTGTTCATGTGCGTTGGATATGGGTGCTGTGAATTATAGTGGATGTTAAAAGGCACAGATAGCCATCAGACACTCAGTAAGAAGGAGGTGAATTTGAGCGGGTGATCAGGGATACACCAGATACCAGCCTGATGTTGGTCTAGGGTTTTATTGAATTTATGCCGGTAAGGTCCCAGCACACGAACCACCATGCTGGGTAAAGCCCCCGCCACGCTCGCCGTCACCATAACTTCTGCATCTGTCATGTCACCATAAATCTGTAAGTTTTGTTGATTTCATTTCGTTAGAAATTTAGTAATACATGTATGTTATATTTATATATAGCTCATACACTCAATACTGTAACAGCTTTAATATCTGTTAATATTAACTATATCATTTGACAATTATATATATTATTAAGATGAGTTAATATTTATGCATACTGTTATTAGTTTATACTGTCAAAACTTTAAAGCACATTAGAGTTTATTTGTATTTCATCGATGCTTGGAAAGGCTGATTTATTTCATGTTAAGAAAATACGCAACTAAATAGCATGATTAAATTGAATTCTTTGTATTTATGTGAGGCTTTTTGATTCAATATATGGGCAATTCCACGAAAAATGTTACCCAAGGATGGAAAAATGAAACTCATGGGACAGTCTTGTTAACTACTGGATAGTAATGAGGAAGGACCATATGTTGATGACTAACAGAAAAAAAGGTTGAAATTCAATGCAGAATATTTCTTTTGGGGCCATTGAAGTTGGGACAAAAATGTTATGTATACCCCCCAAAATGATGAAATTTGCATCCGTTTTTGTGAAATCAAATTTAAAAATATGGATCACTTCAGAACAATAATTATACTTCTAATGTCTTCTTTATGCTTCGTTTTAACATCATAGAAAAGAAAAATAAAAAGTAAAAATCTTTACTTTTTGAAAACTTTTATTGGATAAAATCTTGATTCTTACAACATTGATGTGTAATGTCCGTAACGTTTTAGATATAAAAGTTTTTATAGAAGCAGAAGTCCTAATTCAATTTAATTCAAAATTCATTTGCAAAGCTAGAATGTTATATCATAAAGTATATCAAGAGCATTTTACTAAAATATTTGATGGTTTGTCCAGAATGGCGTCACGGACATTACGTCACGGCTGCGTCACGGACCTTACATACACAGTAAAAAGTATAAAAAAGCAGAGCAAAAAAAATCGAGCATTATTTTCTTATGTAAATTTCTTATTTTAGCCAAGAAATAAGATAATCCCAAGTAACAGGAGGACTACTACCTTCCTGGTTCAAGTTTTAATAAATAGTATCATTAATCAGATAGTGAACTTTGAGTCAGTACTCTGAACTATTTATAAAAATAAATTCCTTGCTTAATTTGAACATGCATGTCTCAATAATCAATAAAGACTTGACTATAACTTACTGGGAGGAGAAAGAGATGGTTAAATCACATATAGTATGATCAAATTGCAAAAATTATACTCTTAGTCCATGATTTTCCATGTGTTATGCCCATGATGTACACAACTTTTTATATTTTACATTTTTTTGGCACAAAACAGCATTGTACCTCATTAAAAATGTATAATTTGTTTTAATAGTTAAACATTTGGTTTACTGCACATTCTGTTGAAAAATTTCAAATTTTACAATCATTTTGGAAAACTTATTAATATTTTTAAAATAATTGTTTGCTAATTGAAACAAAATTGAAATATATTTTTTTTTCTCAAAACTGTTTGATTACATATCAAATGTACAATTAAAAAAGTGTCATGCACAATGCAGCGTTTTTTGCGGGTTATTTCTGAGTTTAGAAAAAGTGGACAAAAGTGCAATGTCCGTGACGCTGAAAATGTAATGTCCGTGACGCAACGTTTTGTTGTCTAGATCAAATATGCCTGGTCCATTTCCCCAAAACAACTAGGAGTCAATTCATCATTGCCTTGTCTATAATTAAATACCTAAATCACCTTTGTGAGGTCTCAGAACTCACAGACTTTTGCAAAGATGTATATGGATGCAAAAAGTCATGTCCAAAAGATGTAATGTCCGTGACGGCGCACATTTTGCAGAATTACTCAGTAACGAATCGGATAAATGTTCTGAAACTTTTGTTGCATACTTAACCAGGATATTGTTTTGTAATTGAAATAAAAGTTAGACATTAGTTAGAGGTATGAATTAGTAGTGGCATTGGAAAGTCATGAAAATTCTCTGATTTGTAATGTCCGTGACGCTGGAGTTGCCCATATAATGATTCAATTGATATTAAGAAGGTCTTATGCAATGAAATAGCTTGGACATATTGCATATTTCCTAATTATTTATGCGAGGCATTTGTATATAATAATTGTAGAAATTGCGCCTTTTGTATGTGATATATGTGAAGATTAGATGAATTCACAAATTACTTTTGCATTATATGATGGTTAAATTGTATACATGTGTTTCATGCTTATGATTATGGCTATACAATACACATATTCATTGTCATAATCATTATGTGATAGCTGGTGTTTAATTGTTAACGGAGGAATAAAATGTTATGAAATATGGCTTTCACCTTCCCCCATTGGGAACCAGCTGGGCTCCACCCGAGAATCTCCACCGAGTATCTCAGCCGAGTATCTCTAACGAGTATCTTCAACTCTAACTCCTACTGGGATGCTCCAGGCTACAACCCAAACTTCAACGGAGTGCTCTAACGTGAGCTTCAACGGATAGCTCCACTCCGAACTCAACTCCGAGCTCCACCCCAAGCTTCAACGGGGATCTTCAATCCGCCGTTCATCCGACCCGAGCTCCGATGCTCCAACCGTCATACCGGCTTCCATCCGGCTCCGAGCTGGCACGACTGGGTCTTCAAACCGGCTCCGGCCTGACTCCTCAACTCCATTCATCTCGACTGCGGGCCTAGATCTCCACAGTATCGCGGTACGGTGCAGTCGTCGAACGTCATCCACGACGCTCGTCATGTGGAATCCAACCACCTCGCGCTTCACATCATTGCAGACTGGGTTTGCAACGTCAACGCGATGAACTCTCGCGAGCACTACAGCCGACGCCCATACATTCATGTTTTTTTCTACGCAGACTGGGTCTGCAACCTCTCCAGAACTCTTGAGGTGCTATTCACCCAGTATTTCATCCCCATAACAGAAAAGGGCAACTCCAGCGTCACGGACTTTACAAATCAGAGAATTTTCATGACTTTCCAATGCCACTACTAATTCATATCTCTAACTAATGTCTAACTTTTATTTTGATTACAAAACAATATCCTAGTTAAGTATGAGTACTGACTCAAAGTTCACTGATTAACGATCCAATTTATTAAAACTTGAACCAGGAAGGTAGTAGTCCCCCTGTTACTTGGGATTATCTTATTTCTTGGCTAAAGTAAGACATTTACATACGAAAATAATGCTTGATATTTTTTTGCTCTGCTTTTTTATACTTTTCACTGTGTATGTAATGTCCGTGACGCAGCCGTGACGTAATGTCCGTGACGCCATTCTGGACAAGCCATCAAATATTTTAGTAAATGCTCTTGATATACTTTATGATATAACATTCTAGCTTTGCAAATGAATTTTGAATTAAATTGAATTAGGACTTCTGCTTCTACAAAAACTTTTATATCTAAAACGTCACGGACATTACACATCAATGTTGTAAGAATCAAGATTTTATCCAATAACAGTTTTCAAAAAGTAAAGATTTTTACACAATTTCCTTTTCTATGATGTTAAAACAAAGCATAAACAAGACATTAGAAGTAGAATTATTGTTCTGAAGTGATCCATATTTTTAAATTTTATTTCACCAACAACGGATGCAAATGTCATCATTTGTGGGGGTAATACATACAATTTTTGTCCCAACTTCAATGGCCCCAAAAAAAAATATTCTGCATTGAATTTCAAACTTTTTTCCTTTAGTCATCAAAATATGGTCCTTCCTCATTACTTTCCAGTAGTTAACAAGGCTGTCCCATGAGTTTCATTTTTCCATCCTTGGGTGACATTTTTCGTGGAATTGCCCAAATAACAATGATAACTCAGCTACCCCTAATTATTATTATTTGTGTTTAATGGCGCCATGTAAATTATGTTTTGCTTAGTATATGTTTATTTCAAACCAATGATGGTTTCATGTTAATAAAAATAAGATATCTTAAATGATATCTTTCGCATGTGGTGCCTTATTTCTTTGCATATTAATCTCATATTTATAACGAAACCACACCTATCAAATCAGACTTGGTAAATACAGTATCAAGATCTGACATATATATATCTTGTTATATTGTGCTAAATGTGATTTTCTTCAATACCCTACGACAGGGTGACATGAGAAATAAAACATTGCACATTGAACATTGAACATTATAGAATGGGTTGATAAATCCCTGCAATCTGATTGGTTGAGAGCAAAATTTGTGCAGACAATTAATTGTACTGGATGCATGAAAAGTCATGCGTCCGGTAAAAAATCATGCGTCCGGTAAAAATGTCATGCGTCCGGTAAAAATGTCATGCGTCCGGTAAAAAAATTCATGCGTCCGGTAAAAAAATCATGCGTCCGGTAAAAAATTTCATGCGTCCGGTAAAAAATTGCATGCGTCCAGTAAAATTATTTCATGCATCCGGTAATTTTTCTAATTTTAAATTTTTTGACTTTTGGGGGGGCGTAACAATGCCCATTCTATAAAACAGATGATGCGCAAGTTTATTTCGTGGGTCGGTGGAATTGTTTGCACGCGGTAACTATGGAAACTAGTCTAAACCCACTCGGCTTCGCCTCGTGGGTTTAACAGTTCCATAGTTACCTTGTGCAAACAATTCCTACCGACCCACTCATACCTGCGCATCATTTGTATATTGAACTAGCGTCCAGGGGGTGTCACTCTGTCAGAGTGCCACGATTTTTGGTCACCGGAAGTAATAGCACTGCAGGTTGCATTATGGGCTACTTGGGAACTATGTAAACCAATCAAAGAGCAGTTCATACGCGTCGTCACCGGATCGAGGTCAATAAAACAAGTTCATATCCCTACGTCACTATGGATCCCATTGTTCTCATAAGCGTGATAAAATCTAGGACAGTGCGCAGGAAAATAGGCGCGATAGTCTACGCACTTCATAGCATGATGATTGGTCAAGTCTTTCTAGGTCACTACGCGAAGACGTGTAGTGGTATTCCTCGGAAGCTTTAAAAATCGTGTCACTCCGCCATCTTGCCGAATGAAATGAAATGAAAAGAAATTAAATGAATAATGAATGAATGAATGAATAACTTTATTACCAAACGGTTCAAGTATACTCCGCAAAAAAAGAAACTGGACACTTGTTTGAGACCAGATATTTCGTATTCATTAACGATAAAATATATGATATTGTATATCAAAATAAAGATAAAATTACCCTCTTCAATATTCGCATAAAACCCAGATGAAACCATTCATGCATGACTTGTCACGGCCAATTAACCACACCAAGGTTTGTTTTCAAAAATAGCAAAAATGGAACATCCACTCAACGATATGAATGTTGATAATCATATAAAGCGCTATATTCATGAGATGGCATAATTTCACATTACAAATGTGACCTTTTCTATCTTCACCTCAATAAAAAGTATAAATGAAGACAAATTGTAAACGTTATAGGTGTTATTTTCATCCAAAAGTAACAAAATGGGGAATTCCATGGCAAAGCTTTATTAGTCAAAACCACAGTTTGTGCCCTTATTTCAGCGTGAAAATTGGATAAATTCTTTTCAATAATTATACCGTAGTCCAAATATCTTCAAAACCTGAAGTCACACTTAGTCAAACATTTGGGCAGTCTTTAACATGACATTTCGCTAGGTAATTATCTTTAAAATTGCAGTGGACACATGAAATAAACAAGCTTCATGCCTTTAATACATACCAGTATGATAATGATCTCATAACCTGATCCTGTGCTATTGAAAAATTTGTATTTCCACTGTTTGTTCATAACAATAAAGTTGAATAATGTCATAATTTACTTGCCCCGTTCATCTTGTTTCAAGTGAAACGGTTACTATCATTTCAGTCGAATGGTGTGGCTCTCCATTGTTTTGCTATTTTTGAAAACAGACTTTCCTAGTGTTAATTGATCATGGCATTTCAGTCATGAACGATTACACCTTTAAGTTATAACCTGCCTGTAGAGGACTACATTCCCTTTAATTTGATATATGATCATGTACACTTTATCGTACATTAATATGAAATATTTCAACTTATGCAAGTGTCCAGTTTCTTTTTTTTGCGGAGTATATATAACAACAATCATACATATATATAAGAAACAAATTGGTAAAAGGACCCTACAGAAATAGCAGCTATTGCTAGTGGGGCGTATGACCCTTTGTACATGAATAAATTACTTACATTTAAATGAGGCAAGAAACTATGATTAAATAACAGTCTATACTAAGTATTTACAATAGTGGACATTCACCCACTAAGAACAACTAAGCTATAAGATTATATAAAATATATCAAATCTTGTCAACAGAATACAAAATCTTTGGCAGCAAATCACAAAAGATTATGAGACATAATGACTCAATAAATGCTTGTTTACATGTATCTTAATGAGGTGGAGTCTATCAGGTTTTCGTATCTCCAAAGGCATACTATTCCAAATATCAGACCCCTGAAATGAGATTGAAGTTGTCCATGCTCTGTTCTCATCTTGGGCTTAACCAAAATATTTCCATCTTTTTGTTTTGTATTATAAGAGTTTCAAAAAGGGTATAATATTCAAGCACTGAGTGTGGTAAATTTGTATAAATCAACTTAAAAATAAAAAGTGTTACTAATAATGTATACAGCTTAAGTCCGTTATTCCGAAGGTTCGTTATTCCGAAGGTTCAGTTATTCCGAAGGTTCGTTATTCCGAAGGTTCGTTATTCCGAAGGTTCGTTATTCCGAAGGTTCGTTATTCCGAAGGTTCGTTATTCCGAAGGTTCGTTATTCCGAAGGTTCGTTGATCCGAAAATAAAATCGGGTTCGTTATTCCGAAGGTTCGTTATTCCGAAGGTTCGTTATTCCGAAGGTTCGTTGATCCGAAAATAAAATCGGGTTCGTTATTCCGAAAATTAAATCGGGCTTGTTATAATACTATAGTTTGTGTTTTGTTTATTTAATTTACAGCCTGCATTAAGCATACCCCTCCCCCTTTCCCTCCCTTGGCCAGACCAATCAAACATTTAAGTTTACTTTCTCTCTTTATATGAAATTATAGCATTATAACAAACCCAAATTCATTTTCGGATTAACGAACCCGATTTCATTTTAGGAATAGCGAACCTTCGGAATAACGAACCCTCGGAATAACGGACCTTCGGAATAACGAACCTTCGGAATAACGAACCCGATTTCATTTTAGGAATAGCGAACCTTCGGAATAACGAACCTTCGGAATAACGAACCTTCGGAATAATGAACCTTCGGAATAACGAACCTTCGGAATAACGAACCTTCGGAATAACGAACCTTCGGAATAATGCAACAAATGTTCGGATTAACGAACCCTATTTCATTTTCGGATTAACGAACACTCAGGTATAGGAAATTTGCGTGTTCGGAATAACGAACCTTCGGAATAACGAACCTTCGGAATAACGAACCGCACCCGCTTAAACACATCTAATATACCTAATGAATAAAACAATGGGGAGGATGAGGCCATTTTATTATTAAAAGTAATTGCTCTCAGAGCCATTTTTTGTAACTTCAATATTTTGTTCATCAACATCAAAGGTGCATTTCCCCAGACTTCAAGGCCGTAAGCTAAGTGTGACTGAATAAACGAATAATATAATAATACAAGGACTTGTTTAGGAACAACGTGTCGTAGTCTATACAAAATTCCTACTTTCATACGAAGTACAGAGCATAAATTATTTATATGTTCATCCCATACCAAATACCTATCAATATATATTCCAACGAAAAGAGATACGTGTACCTCATTCAATAACCCATTCTTAACCCATTCTTAATTTTTACAACTCCAACAATACGACACTCTTTTCTCCTTGGCTTAATAATCATAAAATTTGTTTTCCTTATATTAAATGTAATCTTATTCGCATCACACCACTCATCAATATGTTTTAAATTATCAGTTATTTCCAATAAATTAATACCTGCCTGATTAGGCAAAAATGAATGAAAAATATTAGAGTCATCAGCAAAGAGTCTAAAATTCAAGTAGTCTGATAATCTAGGCAGATCATTAATATAAATCGAAAAAAGTGTAGGACCTAGAACAGATCCCTGGGGCACCCCACATTCAATTAAAGACATGGCAGAAGTGGAACCATTATATATGATGCACAAACTGACGACGGTCACTCAGATAATCACGAAACCAATTCAATTGAGTTCCTCGTACACCATAATTTTCTAACTTGCCCAAGAGTATATCATGATTTATTGTATCAAATGCTTTAGCAAAGTCAACAACAAAACTACAGTAATTCGACCTTCATCCTGAAACTTAACTGATTTATCAAGCTAATCAGTGATAAATTTGTACTATGCTTTTCCCTAGAACCATACTGATGTTTATACAATAAATCATATTTTCCGAGGAATTTACCTAAACGAATATTCACTAACTTCTCAAACACTTTACTTAAAATAGGTAGGACAGATATAGGCCTATAATTCCCTGGATCAGTTCTTGTACCTTTCTTATATACCGGACTGACTCTGGCTATCTTCATAGAATGTGGGAAGACACCTAGTTGAAAAGACATATTAAAAATATATGAGAGTGGTTGTGACACATAATACACACCATCTTTTAATAAATTAACAGGAATATTATCACTACCACATGACTTTTTCATATTGCAATTCAAAATTACACTTTCAACCTCAGCATAAGTAACTAGAGACCAATACAAGGAATTTCTAAGAGGTTCTCCTAAGTAATCCTTATAACTATGGTCACATTGCAGCTCATTAATCTTTTCTGCCAGCCTTGGCCCAACCGACACGAAAAATCATTAAATATATCAACTATTTCTTGGGGCTCTCTATAATCCTGAAATGTACCTTCTACTTCAACTTGTAATTTGTCAACAAAAAACTTTCCTAGTCTGATCCTGTTTCCCAAGCAATACATTAACTGTTTTCCATGTTTTACTTGAATTACCCTGATACTTTTTAAACAGACGACCATAGTATAACTTCTTGGCATTCCTTACAACAGATGTTAACAGATTCCTATACCGCTTATACTTATCATAAACATTAGTATTAAATCTAGACTCTAAAACCTTAGAATAAAGTCTATGTTTGGGTTTTATGCACTTTATTATTGACTTTGTAATCCAAGGTTTACTCACATTCTTCTTATTTTTCCTTTCCACAAATGGTGCGTATTCATTACAAACACTTCCAAATATTTTCAAAAACCGTTCATATGCACTGATCATGTCACCTGCAAGGTCAACAATAAACTTAGCCTTATCAAAATTGCTATAATCTCGTACTTTAACTGAACATCCTAACACTTTACTACAAGTCATATTTTCAAAGAAAGCACATATAGGGAAATGATCTGATAGGTCCGTCAATAATATACAACTACATTGTCAGTTATATTATTAAAGCAAGTCAATATTGAAATCACCCATTAACACACAATGGCGTCTATCCAACTTCGACTTATATAGTGTATCAAACCAGACTTTCCTGAAATTATTTCAAGTCGGTGTTAGGTTTCCAATAAATTATGCCTACAACAAGAATTTTATCAACCACATGAAGATAAATCCATATAGATTCGGCATGGCGCACATCCATGTCAATAATTTCATAAATAAACTCGGACTTAATAAATGCAGCAACACCTCCTCCTCTGCCAGCTACACGACTTCTATACTCAAAATTATAGCCATTTATTCCAAATCCAGTATTCTCATGTAATTGCCAAATCTCCGAGAGGCCTATAATACTAAATTTATGCTTAAGCACAGAATCATACAAAAGATTAAACTGATCAAAAAAATTTAGGGATCGAATATTAATATGCGAACAGCTCAACGAATCTTTTGGAAAATCTTTAAATGTAGAATTAAATACTTCTGGGCTTACACTAAAGCACTGACATGATGTTAATACAGACTCTGTTTCATCAAACATGATAATAAAGTTTTAGTCTGAATTTCGTTCTTCGAAAGTTTTACTTAATCTTTTCAAGATCGGCCTCAGAGGTGAGGACGATGGCTAGTGTCTCCGCAGATTTCTTCACGAGGATCTTGCCGTTTGAAGTCCACAGGAACTTGTATCCCTTGTCCTTCCTTGCCCTGTTGGCTAGGTACAAGAGGTCCTTCGTAGCGGGGAGTAGGTTCTCGTTTATGAAGATGTTGCCATCTCCCCTCAGGCCAAGACCCATACTGCTTACGTCTACTTCTTTCAGCTGTTTGCGTTGGGCAAACACCTTGTCCCTCACCCTGCGAGTGGCAAAGCGGATGATGATTGGGCGGGGCTGGGTCCTCGGTTGCCGCTGATGGACCTGCCCGATGTGGTCTGGCTGGCCCAGTCGATGGACGACATCGATGTCGTTGATGTCAACATCCCTCTGCACTCGCTGCAAGACTTTTAGGGCTACTGCCCCGACATCCTCCTGCTGGGTTTCAGGGACGCCAGCAATCTCGATTTCTGCCGGCGCCCATATGCTTACAGGTTGTTCACCTGCGTCTCGAGTGCTGAGAATCTGCTCTTCAGCTCTCCATTGTCTTTCCTCAGCGAAACGTTAGTGGTGTTAAGCTCCTCCACCCTTCTTGTCAACTCATCGAACTTGGCACTGAGGGAGGTGATTGATCCCACAACCTGCGCCTGACCGCTTCGCACATCTGTAAAATCTCCCCCATCACAGTCAGTTTGTTCATAATATCGCCAAGAGAAGGCAGTGTGCCAAGAGGTAGTGTGTTGCTGGGTCCTGCAGATGACCTTGTAGCAAGTGCATGTGCATTGTTAGTGGCAGACCCTTCATCAGTTCTTGCATTGCAGTTTACACAAAGCACTTCACCCTCCTCATTCATACGGACTCCCTTCTTAGCAGGACACTGAGAACACTTCATGATAGTTTGTCACAGTAATAGTCAAAATTAAGAGAGAGCTGTAAAACTTGCCTGAGCACCTGCTACACAATAACACAAATATATACAGATGGGACTGAAGCTGGAAATGTGGTTGCTCAGAGGTAAGAACATGAACTCGGATAACCAGTTCAATAAAGACAAAATCACTGTAAAAAGTTGTCAGTAGCTGGACAGGATCCTGGTTTAAATGAATTAAATGAAACAGCAACACATTTCAGGAGAAAATCGATTAACTCTTCTGTGCAATAGACTGCAGCATTACCAGTAGTAGTATAGTAACATAATAATGAAATTTATTTATTTCTCATGTCACCCATGGATGGGTATTGGAGAAAAAGGAAACAGTGAATTTCAAAATATCGATAAATATATACAATATTTACACAGTATGTACAAGTTAGAAACCAATTAAATTGGTTACGGTAGACAAACAAAATAAAGAACAATAATGATAGTAAAAATTAGTACTTTAACAATACTATGTACAAAGTCTATGGGACACGTGACTCGCGCGCATTAAGTAAGCCTTCTAGTTATAAACGAGTTGGTTGTTTATTCATCATTCTATGCCAGCGTCCTCTATTTGCCTTGTCCGCGCCATTTTAACCATCCAGGTTGCTATAGGTCCACTTTTGACTAGTGGCGAACAGTTTGCCCAAATTACGCAAATTTGTGTAGTACTACATGTCCTGTGACCGTTCAAAGTATTGTAATTGTAATCATTGATATATATATGTTTTTCATAAAATTGAATTATTATCAAAATTCTGTTAATCATGACTAGACTGCTAGAAAATTGTAAACTCTGGCAAATGGTTCATAAGACGCCTAAAATGATCAAGTTTAATTTTGTTTTTACTAATAAGAATAGTCGCGGGTAAATTAAGCAAGCTAATATTCATATTTTAATTACATATTACATTGACATAATATTTCTCTCTGTTGTCAATCATAATTATGCCAATAAGGTTTCCTTGTTTCGACTAACGAACAATGACAGTGTCATAGTTATTATATCAATCACTGTGTGCGGTTTTAGTTGTTGTTCTTGATATGACGACACAACACGAACAGAAATGAAATACATACAATTGGGCAATATACGGTATAGGCATTGCGAAATACCAAAAAAAAACGTTCTGCTCCATCAAAGGGATCTAGCAACTTCAGTGACATGTGCAAAAGTAATGAATGGTTAACAAAACGCGTATCGTTGTGATCTGCTCTCAT
The DNA here is from genome assembly GCA_037951105.1 of Echinarachnius parma. NCBI lineage: Eukaryota > Metazoa > Echinodermata > Echinoidea > Clypeasteroida > Echinarachniidae > Echinarachnius > Echinarachnius parma. Next base: position 33,286 of record JBAMJV010007991.1, on the reverse strand, counting down.
CCACCGAGTAATGTGTGAACATTTCACGTTAAATGGATATTATATGGCCAAGTAATGAGCGTAAATGTAAAGTGATATACAGGGTGCACCCCCCCCCCCCCCCCAAAAAAAAAAAAAAACAATCAAACAAAACAAAAACAAAAACAAAAACGGAACGAGCCAGCTTCCCAAAATTACGATCATAATGATTATGACCATCGGATAGGGTGTACTCTCCAATGAAAAACGATACCATGCAAGAACAGTCATTTTGGTCGTGCAGTTTTTTTAGGGCGCTGTTGAGTGACACCATGACAACGGTTCCAATTTGAGTCAATTTTTACCAAGTCAGTGCCTGATAAATCGCATTTACAGCAGCCCGTCATAGCATCAAACAACGAGCAATTGTCGCATCTTCGGAGCATTTATCGGCGGAGTAATTGTCGGCGGAGCAAATGTCGGCGGAGTAATTGTCGCATCTTCGGAGCATTTGTCGGCGGAGCAATTGTCGGCGGAGCATTTGTCGGCGGAGCAAATGTCGGCGGAGCATTTGTCGACGGAGCAAATGTCGGTGGAGCATTTGTCGGAGGAGCATTTGTCGGAGGAGCAATTGTCGGCGGAGCAAATGTCGGCGGAGCAAATATCGCGGAGCATTTGTCGCATTTTTCGGAGCAATTGTCGGCGGAGCATATGTCGGCGGAGCATATGTCGTGTCACCATTATTCATTGTTAGTGTGCATTCAGCTGTGTGCCGAGAAAATGGGCGTAGTTGTTTGATGCTATAATATGACGGGCAGGAAGTGCGATTTATGAAGCACTGACTTGGTAAAAGTGTTGGTAAAAATTGGTCTTTTTTAAGGAAAGGAATTTCGTTTGTTTTAGGTCAATTGATCAACTGAGAATTGCGAAGATTTTCACGAGAAACGTATAGTATGGCATCAGTGACGTATTGGATTTTGAGGATCGTTCCATTACTCGTTGATTATTTGATGTTTAAAAAAAATCAAATATGCGAAAGGTGTCACATTATCTATTTGTAAGGAATGGTTTTCTAAAATGATGATTTGAATTATCAAAGCAGTGCATTTCAAATTATATTATACAAAAGCGAACACGCAACGTTTGAACAAAACTTGGGTTTACGAATGTGTAAAATTGTAATTAAAATGTGTCATCAACAGCATTGTACTTTGTTATGAAATAAATTTCCTCAGCTGGGGCAAAATAAAAGTAAACACAATCATCGTCTGCGGTTTTTGAAATCATGCATACCTGTGGTTTAATGGTATAATAATATTATGGTTAAAATAGTTTCAATCATGGAATATAGCTCAAAATGCCACCTCACCCCACAGCCGGAATTTCCGGGAAAAGAGGGTGAGTATACCAGTCGTTTTAAATCGTCTTTGTCACGTGTCAAATCAGTGTTAAGAATGGGTTTTTTTTATATTTTAGACGAACATGGACAAGCAAATAATACAAAAACTGCAGTTTCGGAGACTGTACAGCCTATTAGTTGGACTTATGCAAGTAGGCCTTACAACGTTCGTATACCCAAGCTTTTGCATAACCATGGCATTTGATAAATATAAATATATTATATAGGCCTATTATTATTACGGAAGCACGGGGTCACGTTACTATATAAAGAAAAGTTTTTTTTTTTTAATACGAATATAATTTGTTCAGTTATTTCTACTTTTAAAGCTAATACTTAAAATGAATTCACAACGCGTGCTCCCTAGTAATTCGCGCCCACAATCAGTTTGACCAGCTGCGCCGCTGCTTCAGTTTGATCAAAATCGGGTAAAAAAACAGCTTAAATGTATGCAGAAGTTAGGGCGTCGATCACGGGGGGGATGGGGGGGATATATCCCCCCAATATTTGAGGTGGGGGGGGGATGGCCTGTATTATCATCCCCCCCCCCCCCCCAATATTTGAGAGGGTAAAAAAAAAAAAAAGAATAGTTTCTTATATCGTATGTATTATGTTAGAAAGTCCTTACTCATTCCTCCATAAGCAAAAGAAGGGCGATCCGCCCTTTGGTTTTCTGCAAACTTGATTTCATTAATTGTGTTTATCTATAACACGGTAACTCAGAAACAAGTTTATAAAACGTGAAATTGATGCCTTAGGTATGCTCCAGATTGCACAATTTCAAGCCCCAAAATGCAAAAGCTTCCTACCGTGGGAGGGGGGACATCCCCCTCCCACACCCACCCCCCAGGCGCGGATCTACGGGGGGGGGGGGGGGGGGGGTTAGGGGGTAGTTACTCTATGGTTTAAACCCCCCCCCCCCCCCCCTCCCCCTTGGGCTGCCAAGTGAAAATGTGATGTGCATAGAAAAACGCCATCATTGTGTCCAGACCCACACAGTATCCGTATCGTCATTGGGTCAAACCCCCCCCCCCCCCCCCCCTAGCAAAATAGCCACAAAAAAAACGCCTCGCCGCTACGCGGCTCGTGGACGATGCTCCGCATCGTCATTGGGTCAAACTCCCCCCCCCCCCCCCCCTTAGCAAAATAGCCACAAAAAAATCGCCTCGCCGCTTCGCGGCTCGTGGACGATGCTCCGCATCGTCATTGGGTCAAACACCCCCTTAGCAAAAAGCTAGATCCGCCCCTGCCCCCATCGGTCGCTTCGCTCCCTCGCAATAACTGATCATCCCCCCCAACCATGAGAAGAAATCGACGCCCTTGCAGAAGTATGTATTACGTAAACTCGACGCCCATGGATGTTGGTCAAAAATGGAGAGCACTTGGCAGACGGAGGGGAAAAAAGGGTGGGGTTCCTCACGAATGCCACGATTGACTAAACGAAAAAGCAATGCAAAACAAAAGCCCTCTCTCGACCATATCGTGTGTAACAAACATGCTTGATCGATTGCGATCGAGGCGAATTTCGCAGCGCACGCATCGATATCAGTGATCGATATACACCGCGCGCGCATGCGATGATCGATGCGATGCAGCATATGCATGCAGCGTGCAGATATATTCAGAGCGATGCCACATTATATGTTTCCATTTTCAAGTAAATATTTAAATGCAAAACTTGCAGAAATAACACCCGCTCTCTTCTTCTTCTTGTATTTGTGTGCCTCCTTCAACTTGAAGATTCTTGCAAACTGTGTTGAACTGTGTGTGTGTGTGTGTGTGTATACGCGACGTGCAAGGTACATATTCTTACTTGCAAGTCCAATAACTCATTTACAAACAAAAACAAATAAAAATAAATAAATAATTTAACGTATTTACAAGTTCGGAAAGGCTCTCCATCGCTCTTTAACTAGAATATTAAGTTTCAAGTTTATGTTATCTTTCTTATATAACACACATTACAAATATGACATGAACATATTAAGAAATTGACAAAATATGGCGTTACAATAGAAAGATGAGGTGACCTAGCTTATTATAGTATGTCCAGATAGACAAACTCGTCAAATAAAAATACTGCATGCAACATGCTTACAAACTAAACTAACTAATGAACAACAAATATAAGCATAAACAAGTGTGATAAAATCTACTGACTACTAAATAATGGCTGAATATTAAAAAGAAAACCATCATATTCTATAATTCATCAATTCACATTATCATAACATTTGTGATAATAGATTGGTCATTTTCCCTGCATTTGTCATTTGCATTCAAGCAGCTTGACCCGCTTGACCACTTCCCTGGTTTGACAGTGTATTTCCTGATATGCATGCGCTTTATGCATGAAGAATCACAATTCAAAATTATTCAGGTATATCATGTATATGGAAGCACTACTGATTAGCAAACTCAATTTTGGTGTCGTGACCCCACGTGTGAACAAATTGGAAAGCTTCGTCAAAACAACGACAAATTGAAGAACATAACAGCACAAATACATCATGGGACGACCAGGTCTAGGTGATTATAATAATTTTACCATTTTATCTGTTTTGTTTGATACGATACGAATTATAAGTTTGGAAATAATAGTGTTCTTGCTATCTTTGTTTTGGTAAAGCGTGCGCGTGCTTTCAAATGCATAGTCCCACGTGCGTTAATTAGTGTGTGTTATTAACATTTCAAGCATGGTCTGAGCAGAGCGGATTTGTTTTGCTCATGGAATGAGTTTAATAAATAAATCTAGAATAGATGTGTCTGTATTCTGTTACTATTAAATTTTCCAATTAATCCTGTTAAACTAAGAAGGAAAAGGAGATTATGATGAAATTGCCAGCCATAATTAAATAATGATAATTCATTTTTTTTTAATTGATTGATATTTATTTGGAATCAAGCATGTCTAGAATTGGAAATGTCGTTGACAAATTGACATATTTATTAAATTATGCTGCTATTGACTTTGTTAAATTTTACATTTGCAATGTATTTTAGACAAATAAATGCATGCCAGTTTGATTGTTCATTTGTTCTCCATGTGCACCGTTAAATTTTTTATTTATAATATTTGCTGAAAACCTGTCAAATCGATCATTGCATTCATGACAATGCCATCGACCGTTATCACAACAAATTAATTTAACAAATTAATAACAAAACATGTAAATATTGTAATTTAATGTTGTACCTAGTTAAATAATGGTGGAGAAATTGTCTAACTCATAGTCTTAGCTACTTCTTATTTCAATCAATATTATTTGACATAACTGTTTTTCATCCTTCTTGACTCATGTAAAGACACTGATTTTCCGTTTCAGAAAATCTGGAATTACATTTCAACCTGCCTGAAAAACAAAAACTCTGTTTTGCCATAGACTTAGTTTGTACATGTGAAAAACTGCAAATTCCGTTTTCATACATGTCATAGAACTTCATACAAAATTCAATGAGTACGGTGCAAATCGATTTTATTATGACATGGACTTTGGTAGATTTTCAGAAACCATGATTTTAACCCACTAATCATCAAATTTTGCCATTTTGGGGAATGTGTCATGCCTGATAATAGGAAGGACTTACCACAGGCCAAAGAGTAAATATCTTGCACATTTATTCAATAATGATTCAGGCTGAGTCGGTTCAGTCGGGGGTTAAACAAAACCAAAAGAAAAATCCTTTTTTCTTCTTTCCCCCCCCTCCCCGTTTCAAATGGTCAATACCACGATCGCGGAAAATCGGTGTCTCTATTCTTGTTTGATCTGATACTAAGGGCAATTCCACGGTTAGTAACGTTACATTTAGAGCATATTTTCATAACATATTCCACTATAACACCACCATCTATTAATTTCAAGTCACAATCATGTTACAACATGTTCACCCACCGTAGGTCTATAATACAAAAAAAAATGAACACAATTGAACTAATATTCGCGTCGCCATGGCAACTTTTATTGTCGGTTAGTAACGTTACAAAAAAAGGACATGGGAAAAAATCAATGTTTTCAAATGAGAAGTCTTCTAAAACCTTAGATAATTCCAACAAAGTGCCATATTATTCATTTTACTTCTAGTTAGTTGGCACATGTTTCAGCCAATAATTAAAGCATCTTGACTCATATTTTTTTCATTAGGCTCCAAAATCATGGTTAGTAACGTTACGGTTAGTCCGTGCAAAGGTAAAAGTTACCAAACATCATTTTTTTACCCTCCCTTCGCCTCAAAATCACAAGTAATACTTAGTAATTACAAGTAAATCAACATAACTATCCATATTACTCTTAACTTTTAAATTCTTTAACTAGAAACTCTTAACTCACAACTTGAAACATGAAAACTGTTTGAAAACATATCTTATCCGATACATTCCATAGTTCACCAAAGTTCATCAAGTGGTAGGTTAATAATGCATACTTTATAATACCAGTTAACTGTTTATTTGCAAGCATTTAGATTCAATATTTGTAGTATTTTAGCAGGCAAATATTGAGTAGAGATCTATCAATCCAAATGGTCATTTGTTGACTTAATAGTTCAAGTTCAATAATCCAATTAATGTTACATTTGGATTCTTACAAAAACTTTAAATAGTACTTTGTTCATAGTATCAAATTCAAATACATGTACATGTAGCTTTGTGTAAATAAAATAATTATGTGTTTTAATACAAAACATGATCATTGGAGAGATAGAATTCTAAAAAGAGATGTTTGTTTGTAGCTAGTTTCTTCTTAATTTGGAGCTGTTTTTGCACACATTTTGGTAGGGAATGTTCTTGCATCTTTTTCTTCTCCCAGCTCCTCTTCATGGTAACTGCTTTCTTATCTTTGTACTCCTCATACTTGCCAGTCCTCTTCAAGTTCACTATTGAATTTGCTTCATGACCTACATATAGACAAATAAATAAAAACAAAATATAATTTATTCATGAACTAAAAGATAGGCAAGTAGTAATTAATTAAGATGAACATTTTCTGCATCATATTGCAGAGTAGAATACTTATTTGTGAGTGTTGGAAAGTTCCCATATGACACAAACAAATGAGATAAAACAATTGTTACAAATATAGTATACCTGTAAAAATATTTCAGTCACAAAATTGGTTTTAAGATTCTTGTTGTATCCCTTAGAAGTTTTCACTAAATTAAAATACTACTTTTTGCAAGTGCTTCATCACTAAAGATGTTTTTTTTTTACATACAAGTTTCCATGGCAACCGACATGGCTAATCATAATGTACCCCTAAAAACACACAAACATAAACATCTCTGGACAGTGTAATTACATTAAATATACAATTGTAAGTTTATGTAATCCATTACAATATAAATATACAATGTATATCATTATCATTAATCAGTGTAAACTGTACACAGTGTATTCAGTACAACGAAATACCTTGATATAGGGTATAAATGATAATTAAGATTATAATTACTACAATAATTCAACTTACCAAAGACAGGTCGCTGCTCGTCAAAGTAGAGTCAACAATATTTTCCAATGACTACTTTCCAGGAGAAAGATTTATGAGGAGTTTACACTAAAATACTGCTCACGCTGAACATCAGATACTGCACATGTTCTTGCATAGACCATAGATATGAGATGCTGCACACATGGGATGCTGCACATGGTTGAATAACTCACATTACTTTAAAAAAATTGGTCATCCATTGTTAATGCTGTTAGGTAAACAAAATATCCCGTCTCGAACCCGGCTCGGTAGAATTACAAAATTATTAACGGGATCCCGGATCGTCCCGGTTCCCTTGTGTATGAGCAAAAAACTGCCTGTACCCATGCACACACAATTGCTTATGTTGGAAGTTATGAGGAGACATACCATACATATACATTAGCCCAGGTTCAGTGGACATGCATATCATACCAAACTCACAACCAAATGTGAACTCAGGGCCATGTGTGTAAGATCATGTTTGGGCGAATTTTTTATGACTACAAGAAACACATTGTTGAAAAGTTTGTTATCTAAAAAAAATGGGAGGCAGCATTGGGGTAATTTATTTTTGGGGGTGTGCCAGTGTTTGGGGCAGAGTTATGTGGTTTGTTTTTGAGTTATGTTCAATAAAGCATACACAGGAAAAGCAAGTTCTCAATATATCTTTGTGGGAGTCAAGATAAAAAGTTAAAAAAGTATATTCAAAGGTTGGGGTAAGCTTTCCAACAGGTGGGGGGCATTCCCCTTAACTCCTAACTTGCCAAGCTCGCATTTTTGCGAGTTACAATACACACAAATGCCATAGAGCATTAAAATCCCTGGCACGTTAAGAGTTAAGGGTCATTCCATGTCAAATCACCCAATGGATTTCATCGTACCCCCTTCAAATTTGTTCATATTTGGTATGTATGATATTTCAACCTTTCAAAGCGCAAATATTTAAGTTTTATCCCAATCCGCCCAACGGTTTTGGCGCTATGGGCGATTCTTTGGGGGTAGTTTTGTCAAAAATGGGTGTGGGCACCGTTTTTCAAATCGCCATTGTCCGTTAACCGTTGGGTCAATTTATTTTTTAATGGTGTCATTGGACTGGAGATGTTATATGCAATCCATTTATGCCATTTGTTTTCATGCATGAGCGAGTTTGGATACGATAACCTTTGACCTTAGGCTTCAACCTTCCGTTTCACCTCGTGGATCAAATAATTTTGAGAATTTGTTTGGCTTAAATCTTGGCTTGATATAATATCTACAACATATGAAAGAATTGGAGATGTATTATTTCTTGTTTTTTCTACAGCCTTGTTTTAAGTTTGCAAATTTCATGTAAAATTGAATTATTTTAGACCTACACCCATGTCCAAGAATTCTATAGGGGTGTATTGTATGAAAAAGACCTTTTCAAAGTCAGGATTAGAGCCTATTCAGACTCTGGCTCACCACTGTTAAATATACCTGCTAATCCCCATACAATAGCAATCCAGACAAATGACATTCTAATGATACCACATGTTTCCAACCTGACAATGGCCCTGTTGCAGAAAGAGATAAATCAATTGTGAGTCAGATCAAATGTTCTAAATGGACAAATCTGATTGGTTGAAACGCAGAAAATGTCTATATCTGCAATAGGGCCTAGGTGGAGATGTTTTCTTGAATAAAATCTTTCAAGTTCAAATTATTGCAAACTTGTACATCAATTATGAAAGCAAATATCTACAGGTATCCTTTTTCAATTAATTTAATGTTTCTATGCAACAGAAATTCATGCAATAGTAACATGATTTGCAATTGTAAACATTCAACCCTGATTATTTCCAACTAAACCAAACAAAAAAACAATGTTGTTTGATATTCCACTCATTTTGATTTTTAATGGCACTTGTTTTTAAATGCATTAATTGCAATAAAAAAACAGTGCAATTTCAAATTTCACAAACCATAAATAATGCATTAAGCAAATGTGATGATTCACAGAAATGGACAGGCATGCGCAAGTTCTTGTGACTTTTGAAATTAGGTCATTTGTCTTTAATCTAAGCTCTTTCATAGCATGAAGAGATAAGTATCTCTGATTTTCACACATAGTGTACGAAACAACTGTAGAAATATTGTGGTAAGATCAAATCTTAAACAATCATTGGTTATAAAATTATGAGCAGTTGTCTAGAGGGTAGTTACTGTTTGTGTTTGGTATATAGTTGGAAAGAATCAGGTTTGAATTTGTACAGATTGCAAATCATGTTAATATTGCATGAATTTCTGATGCATAGAAACATTAAATTCATTGAAAAGGGATACCTGTAGATATTTGCTTTCATAATTGATGTACAAGTTTGCAATTTGAACTTGAACTTGAAAGATTTTATTCAAGAAAAGATCTCCACCTACATGTAGGCCCTGTTGCAGAGAGAAATTTTCTGCATTTCAACCAATCAGATGTGTGCATTTAGAACATTTGATCTGACTCACAATTGAATTATCTCATTCTGCAACAGGGCCATTGTCAGGATGGAAACATGTGGTATCATTAGAATGTCATTTGTCTGGATTGCTATTGTATGGGGATTAGCAGGTCTATTTAACAGTGGTGAGCCAGAGTGTGAATAGGCTCTAATCCTGACTTTGAAAAGGTCTTTTTCATACAATACACCCCTACAGAATTCTTGGACATGGGTGTAGGTCTAAAATAATTCAATTTTACATGAAATTTGCAAACTTAAAACAAGGCTGTAGAAAAAACAAGAAATAATACATCTCCAATTCTTTCATATGTTGTAGATATTATATCAAGCCAAGATTTAAGCCAAAAAAAATCTGAAGATTATTTGATCCACGAGGTGAAACAGAAGGTCGAAGCCTAAGGTCAAAGGTTATCGTATCCAAACTCGCTCATGCATGAAAACAAATGGCATAAATGGATTGCATATAACATCCCCAGTCCAATGACACCATTAAAAAATAAATTGACCCAACGGTTAACGGACAATGGCGATTTGAAAAACGGTGCCCACGCCCATTTTTGACAAAACTACCCCCGAAGAATCGACCATAGCGCCAAAGCCGTTGGGCGGATTGGGCTAAAACTTAAATCTTTGCGCTTTGAAAGGTTGAAATATCATACATACCAAATATTAGCAAATTTGAAGGGGGTACGATGAAAATTTTCACTTTTTTTGGGTGATTTGACATGGAATGACCCTTAAACCCTTTGTATAGCTCTACTTAAATTCAGGTAATTGACTTCAAGGCTCAACCTGTTTAAACATTGTGACCTTCTCTGCCACTGGTCACAGCCACAGGTCGTAAATCTGTCATAACTACTGCAGTTTACTTGAGCCAATCCCATTTTTTTCTTATGTACCAGTATACAGATTTGTTATTATTACTGGAGAAAATTTGTTGCCAAAACCGAGAATTATACAAACAAAGGGCCAGGAATCCCTTCTCGTCTCGGATCGGATAACAGCCCATTGTTCTAAAGTGGCCTCTTTTGTCTTACTTTACATATCCTTTCACTCACTTTTGATTAGGGCCAGCTTATAAGTGTCTCTTTCACTGTGGTTATGGTTAGTAATGTTACACTCTGTATCATAGACTGGTTAGTAACGTTACATGGTTAGTAACGTTACAGATTTTGACTGCTTATAATTAATACATCATATAATATTTGTAAAATTTGTTCCTTAAATTTGATAGAGCATTGCCTGGAAGAGAAACATTTGAAGTAGGAATATTATAAGGCATTGCATTCTCTCTATAGAAAAATAAATCCATGTTTTGGTTAGTAACGTTACATGGCATACCACAGGGATGCCAGATTTCCGGCTATAGCCGGAATTCCGGCTTTTCCGTTTTTTTAACAAAAGTTCCGGCTTTTCCGGTTTTCTCCGGCATCGCGGGTTTTTACATGCTTGCTAAGCCAGCCATACGGCCGACTGTCCGGCCGGCCGGCCGCTGCGATGAGCCGGAAAATATAATGCGCCGCGAGCGTGCGAGCGAGCGAGCCGGAAAAAAATAATGCAGACGGTGCAATCTTTGCTAGAAAAGAAATCTGGCAGATCACGAACACTTCCGCATTTGTACATGTGTGTAAAATGTATGTTGTTATGCGATCTGCGTGCATAACGAATGGCGTGAATGAGTGCGTGGCTTTGTGATATTTATGTGTGTATGGAAGCTCTTATGTGTGTATGGAAGCTCGAAGGAAAAACGATCTTTTCACGTGTGTGCGTGCATTGCGAGTACACGTGTACTGTACTAATACTATGCATATGCACATCGCGGTGCCCTTGCATGTTCGAATTCGGATACGATCGCGGTGATAGTGTGTTGGTGATTGCTGCGATAGATCTCCGTGATGAATTAATTTTGGATTAATTGCCAGATCTGTTGATTACTGCCATGGATGTGGACAGAGGATCAAATGTAAAGAAAATTGACAGCGCAGTCAAGAACAAGTTTCAGTGGAAATGGCTTGAGAACAAAGACAACAGCGGAGTATTTCTGTCTGACTACTTCCGAAAAATCGATGTCCCTGGGAAAGCACGATGCAAGGTGTGCAACCAAACTATTGCCTACGGAAGCAGTGGAATGAAAGCGTTGATGAAACATGGAAATTCGGATGCCCACAAGACTTCATCAAGGATCATCAATGCCAACCAAACTTTGTCTTCATCTTTCCGACATGCAAATGCAGTTCAGTCTGGTGAAGCAGGTAAGCCAGTTTTGCTCTCGGGGAATGAAAATGGGCCCCAACAAATGTAGCCTTCTGTATGGTGCACCCCCTAACATTCATGAATCAGCAACTTGCTCTAGCAAAAGAGATGACCCACTTCCCAATGTCAGCTTCCAAGACCGGAAATCCAATGCAGAAGCTATGGTTGTATCATTCATTGCTGAGAATAATTTGCCATTCACGATGACTTCAAAAATGTTAGACCTTGCAAAAGAGTTATCTACAGATCACAAAGTTTTGAACCAGATGTCAATGGACAGAACCTCGGCAACTTACAAGCTGAAAGAAGGAGTGGCTGTTGTTTGTCATAAGCGCTTGGTAGCAGAAATGAAGAAAACTCCTTTCTCAATAAACCTTGATGAATGCACTGCAAAAAATAACAAGAGGGTTTTGAGTGTTCTTGTCTCATATTTCTCAGAGGATTTAGGAATGTCAATTGTTCATCACTATGTGTCATTGAAACTAACAACTGTCAATGCAAGCACTGTTTTTCATGCAGTGAAGACAGCCCTGGAGAAAGATGAGATACCATTCGAAAATGTGGTATCATCTTTGAGTGATTCTGCCGCATACATGCGTGGAAGCAAGTCTGGATTTGAAAAGAGATTGCGAGATCTTGCACCCAACATGCTTGACATTGATGGGGACCTGTGTCATCACATCCACAATACGGTGAAGAAATACTGCCAGCACTTCGACATGCATGTAGAAGGACTATGTGATGATTTGTACAACGACTTCCACTACAGCCCTGATTTGCAAGAGCACTTAGGCGCCATCAGTGCTGCACTTGGTATTGAATGCAAGATCCCCCTTGAAAGAGTGGCACATCGTTGGCTGTCATCATATGATGTCACCGTGAGAAATGTGGCAATGATTAAGCCCCTTACTGTGTTCTACTATGCATGGGTTGACAGCAACAAGCAACATGACTACGAGGGCCTAGTGAACGCTATCATTACCGAGGCCAATGCCAGCAAGAAGGAGGTGTACGACATTCTAATGAAGTTGAAGGTGAAACAACTGACTCCACAGGGATTGAAACGCAAGAAAAGAATCGTTCAGAAACTCATTGTACAAAGGAACCAGACTCTCGCATTGATGCACCACTACACCAGCGTTCTGCCCATGTTCAAGAGTTTCGTCCTCACTTTTGAACAGAAAGAACCGATGATCCATAGAACACATGACATGATCACTGACCTATTTCGACAATTTCTGGCGTGTTTCATCAAGCATGAAGGAGTGAGTGAGTTAACGGCGACGCAGCTTTCCAATCTAGATATCAATGGTAACTTATTGAAGTGTTCGCAAGTTTATGTCGGGACGGCATGTGAAAAACAACTTCTCAAAATGAGTTCGGAATCCGCTCAATCATTTCTGTCAAAGATAAGAAGCGCATATCAAACTGCTGCTCAATATCTGCAGGTGAAGCTGCCACTGAAGAACAGAGTATCTACATTCTAGATACTTTCCCTCATCATTATTTCATGTGATTCATTTCCTGAAATATGTCTGGAAAAATGATTTATGACTAAAAAATGACCCATAAACATTGGTTGAATTTTAGGGAAAATGATCCCTAAAATAGGCTCAGATTGCACCAGAGAGCATCTAGAACCCCAGAGCTTCCAGGGCCCTAAGCGGGCCCTGGACCCCGGCTAAAGGGACTTCGCGCTTCGCGCTCGTGATGTGCGCTACGCGCACGTTTTTTTCGCGCTTCGCGCATATTTTTTTCACTCTCCAAAAATTTTCAGGCCCTGGAGCAATTTGGCACTGGCATCCCTGATACCAATGGTTTTTAATTTCACTCACTGTTGGCATAAGCAACTCAGATTCTTAATTTTGCATGATAAATCTATTAGAGCATTGTACTCACTAAATAAATATGATAAGTTTGTAAGGTCTTGTGTATTTTCATGCTCATAATGGCTTAATCAACTTTTTCTTAACTTACATTAGAAATAACACAGGAAAATATAACCAATATAAATTCGCTATTTTAACCCACTTTTACCACAGTCAAAGCAAAATAAATAACCTTTCCAGTAATTTTGATGTGTCTTTAATCATATACAACCAAAAAATGTAAGAAAAAGACACTTTAAAATTTTGGGGTCATGTCCACCTAATCATGGAATTGCCCATGATAATTACAGGGTTTTGTAGAGGGGGTTTCAGTGTAGACGGAGACATTGTCTAACAATCCTGTCTAAGACTAAAGCTACATGTACTTGCAATTTAAATCAATCTTGCTCAACGTCTTTCATCCTTTGATTTGATCTGGGTCCCGTTGCAGAAAGAGATACAATTGTAAGTCACTGATTGTAAGTCAACAACTTTGCACGTTTCAACCAATCAGATTAGCACATCTAGAACACATGATCTGACTTACAATTAATTGTAACTTACAATCGATCGAATCGATTGTATCTCTTTCTGCAACGGGGCCATGATGTTAGGTTTTCTACCAGAGGTAGTTTCTGTGGAGGTGGAGAGTGGAGACATTGTCTTCTTAATTGTAATTTCAATCAATTTAAATGAACTCTTTTACACCCTTTTGTTCTCAGCCGTGGGACGTGTGTCCTTCAGCAAGACACTTCATCCACATTTGCTGCTCTCAACCCAGGTGTAGCGAATGGTACTACTCGGAATTTATTCCTTGAAATGCCCCAGCGCTTGAATAATGCTGCTCGGCTGCCTAAAGCCACTTGGATAATAATGCTCTGCATGCTTTGAGGCTTGCATGTAACTGTAGTGTAATAAAGTGCCTTATACAATTTAAAATGGACAATTATTATTATTAATTTTATTATTATTCTTGTTTGTTCTGATGCAGGGTTTTCTCCTAGAGGGAGTTTCCGTGGAGGAGACCGAGGAGGACGAGGTGGTCGAGGAGGATTTGGAAGGGGAGGAGGAGGAGGAGGACGAGGAGGTAACGATTAAAAACAATTGCAGAGTGCCAGGGATTTGAATGCTCGTACAGTATTGGTAAAAATAAACTAACCCCCTAACCTTTGTGTGCAGTAATCCCTATTTATTTGTACACATCAATAGGGATTACTGCAGTAAACTGGTTAGTTTATTTTGACTGATACTGTATGGCATTTGGGTTTTTTAATACAACTTTCTCTAACAGCACACAAAAAAATCAGCAAAAAATTTAGTTACGTTTGTGTGTAGGGTGCCCTCAAAGTCGGAACATATCATCCATTTGCAAAGTTGAAGGTCAAGTTTCACCTTTAGTCCAACCTAGTAGAAGCATGAAACTTGGTGGAATGATACTGATAGACATTCATCTATATTGTATGGCATCTGTGTGTAGTGTAACTCACAAAAGGAGTTGATTCAACATTTAACAAAATATATTTTCATATTTGCTTACAAGTACATGTACAGTCAAACCTGTGTATAACTATAATGATAACCTAATGCAACCCTCGAAATTAGCATAGGCCCGATGGCCCGGGGCCACCAAAAATTGCTGGCGGGCCAGTAAAAAACGCATATTTCAATATTTGGTGGCCCGATCGGGCAAGCAAAAAAAAAAAATACCCTGTAGTCATGTTTAGGGCATGACAGGAGCTTGATTATGAACGTAGCATTCAGCAACTTATACCCTTTTCTCACATACAAAATATTGGTTAGTTAAAAAGTTGCAAGTTAATTGAGCAAGTAACACTGCTGCTAATGAATATTCATACATTCTTGAGCAGCAGTACTCATTTTCTAACCAGTTATAAAAAACAAGTAATATTAAAAATCGTTGTTAGTTATTTCAGTTATTTTGCGTATTTTAAAAATCTAATGAGCATCATGAATATTCATATATGCTGCTCATGAATATTTACTACACGGTGTCTAAACATTTTTTTCTTCAAATTTGTTATGAATCCCGTAAATTCAATGTTTTGAAGTTTGAACAGTGTGTTGTGAGTTGTCTCACTTGTCTGCAATATTGTTTACGAAGAATCCAATGTTTGTTTGATAAAAAGTATTGCCCAGTACCCTGAAACTATGAATATGGTTATTGTATACATTTTACTTTTGTTTTTCCTTATTTTTTCGGGCCAGTAGATTTTGGTTTCGGGCCACAAAATTTGGAAAAATACTAATTTTACTGGCCCGACCGGGCCACCAGCAAAAAAAGTTAATTTCGAGCATTGCCTAATGGAAAGGAGAAAGTGGCCACTGTTTCTGTGGACATGTTTCCTCTATAGACATGTTCCATACAAATGTTTTTCTAAGTTGGGGATTACAGCCAAACCTGTGGCCACTGGAGACAGGTTCCATAACATTGTTTTTCACTGATTTTGATCACTTTTGGTGACCAATAGTAGGCAGATTGGCTGCTAGTGACAGGTGGCCACTAAGACAGGTTTGACTGTACCTTCAGTGGCCACTATATACAGGTGGCTGCTTAGTCAGGTTTGACTGTTTGTTCCAAATTCCATTCCTCCAGGATTTATAACTTATAAGGTTGACATTTTGTGGGGTAATACTGGTGGATTTCTGTGAAGTGTATTGAATTGCATGTAGAAAAATGAATTGTGTTTGTTTTTATGCTCAAATCTCTTTTTAAATAATGAAATTAACTTGTTGTATGTCATATTCCTGATGATGATGAACACAATAATTATTCTTCACTTTGAACTGAAGTTCCTTGCTGAGAAGCTGATTTTTTACTGAATCTGGAATTTAAAAAAAAATAATAAAGAATGTATTTTGTTTTGTTAAGACGAAATGATGTTTTTTTGTAATTATAAACTGATTCTTACAGCCTACATGTACATGTAGCTGCTGACCATTTTGACACCGATAAATGATTATTAAATGATTAATAAATCATAACTTTTCTTTGACCAGGTTTCACACCCAGAGGCAGGGGTGCACCAAGGGGGCGCGGTGGCCCCAGAGGGAGGGGAGGATTTGGTGGCCGAGGTAAATATTGCTTCCAAGTTAGGCCAGTGACTTTATTGTTTGAGTAACTTTTTTCTCTGCTAGCCCGTTCCTGATAATGATGAACAAAATCATAATTCTTCACTTTGAACTGAATTTCCTTGTTGAGAAACTGATTTTTTACTGAATCGGGAATAAAAACAAAAATAACAGAGATATGTTAAAATTGTACTTGCCCAAGCAGAACATTTACTTGCCCGGCTACTGCTAGATGAGATTGACATGTAAGGAAATACATTGTACTAGTAGAACGGAAATGTCAGTTGCCCAATCGGGGCAACCAAACTAGACCTTTCCTTATATTGTACATGCCCAGGCTATGGCTAGCATGCTGTTGTTAACATGCTAAAGGGTTCTTACAGGACCTGGACAATCTGGAAAGTCATGGAATTTGTGTTTTCCAGGCTTTGGAAATCAGGAAAAATTGTAAAATTAATTTACAATGTGTCTTAGAAAGTCATTGAATTGCAATAGGCTCATACTGCAATGTAGGCCAATCTTTTCACAAAGTGTATGAACTGTGAAGCAATGCTAGAAATTAACCTTTTTGCCTTGTCGCCCAGTCCGGCAAGTACAAACAAGATATTTCAACTTTTAGTGGCCCCAAACAAAACAAATTATGTTACATTTGCTTGCCCATACGGGCCAGTAGAATTAAGGTAATAATGGGATTTTATTCAACAACTAAATAACACATTTGCAATTACAAGCTGAATTGCAGTGGCATGTGCAACAAAATGCAGCAATATTTACAAACATCAATACAGCTTAAGAGATAATCATGAGGTATAACAAATTGTGTAAATATACTCACAATGAGAAAGAGATAAATTAATACATGTGAATAATATTATGAATTTGCAGTAAAACTAATGAACATCGGTAAATTATGTTGTTATTGTTTTATATCGATACATTTAAGGTAGCATGTTTAAATTTCCTCTTTGATTTGTGTTTGTTCCAGGAGGACGAGGGGGAATGAGAGGAGGAGCCAAGGTCGTCATTGAACCTCACAGATTAGAAGGTAAGATTGAAGGATGCAATAATTAAAGTTACTGGGTTGTCGTGTTGGGAGGGGGCTTGTCAAAATGCTTGCAAGAAGATGCCATTAAAGGGAGGGTATATTTCTGAAGCGCCCTTTCAACCAAAACTGTACTATCCCTTTAATGTGCATGTTCTGAGCTCCCTAGCTTACCTCAGAAAAGTTTTGAAATTTGCATTTGTAGTATACAAAATTGAAAGATACTTGGATGTTGTGTTACTGCAAGGCATTTGAAAGATTCATCCATTTTTAGCTCATCCGGCCCGAAGGGCATGATGAGCTTATGCCATGCCGTGGCGTCCGGCGTCCGTCCGTCCGTCCTTCCGTCCGTCCTTCCGTCCGTCCGTCCTTCCGTCCGTCCGTCCGTCCGTCCGTCCACAGTTTTCAAAATGCTTCTTCTTCGTTATTTTTCAACCGATTTTGATTCTGATTGTTTCATAAGATAGGGCTAGGAGGGGGATTTAAAACTTCTACACAGAATCGTGAAATTCATTATCTATGGTAATTTATGCAAATTTATTCGAAATCACAAAAAATGCTTCTTCTCCTTCATTTCTCGACCGATTTTGATTTGGTTTGCTTTATCTGGTAGAGCTAACTTTGGTACACTAAACTTCTACACAGAATTTTGAAATTTTTCTCCATTCATTAATTATGGTAATTTTTAATTTTTAAATTTTTAAATTTTTTAATTTAATTTAATTTTATTTATTTATTTATTTATTTATTTATTTTTTTTTTTTATTTTTTTTATTTATTTATTTTTTTTTTTTTAATTTATTTATTTTTTTTTTTTTTTATTAATTTATTTTTTTTTATTGTTTTTTTTTGTGTTTTTTTATTAATTAATGAATTAATTTATTTTTTATTTTATTTTATTTTTTACATTTTTTTTCCCATGTCCCTTCCGGGGTGTCAAATTTATATTTTTTTCACTCTAATTTTTTTTATTTTTTTTTTTTATGTCCCTTCCAGGGCATCAAATTTTTGTTTTTTGACCAGTTGAAAAGTGTACCACATGAAATTTGCGATATTTGATGTTGCGAGATGGCGGATGAGCACTACGTCATTGACGTTCTGGTTTAAATAATATATACCATGGTTAAAAGGGTTCATTTATAATTTATTCCTGATAATGATGAACAGAATATCCTATCTTCACTTTGAACTGAAGTTTCTTGCTGAGAATATATTCCACTGATTCTGAATCAGGAATAAAATGTGATATATCCAGTGCTGTAGTCGAGTCCGGACTCGGACTCGCTTTTGATGGTCTCGTGACTCGGACTCGGAGCCGAGTCCCTATGTAAAACATATGGGAACATGCTATTTCGTTGGGGACTCGGACTCGGAACTGGATATATCCCTCTTACATTAATCATATTGTATTCTATTCATGATTTCATATTCTAATTATATGCTAAAATTACTGAGAAAGTATCAAAAGAACAAAAGGTAAGCCTGTGGATTTTCTGAACAAATGCTAACATATATTGATCAATACATGTAGGTGAGTTATGTTGAACACTTTGATGATACATGCAGCCTCTAATTCTAAGGCAAATCAAAATGATAATAATCTTGTATTTATGCTTTGCACTTTGAGTGCAGGAATGATTGCAGTGTGTATCCATTGACCCGGGTAATAGTAATAGCACTTTGAGGCTTTATTACAATTTGTGCTCTATAAAATTTCTAGTTTTAATATTCCTTTGCTCTATGTTGCAGGTGTGTTCATTACAAGAGGCAGATAGGATGCACTGGTCACTTAGAACCTGGCCCCATATTCATGAAACCCTGCTAGCTTAGTTCCTTGCTTTAGTGTATTTTAAATGGGCAGTTTATTGAGCAACAAACAGTTTTTCTAGTCCCTAACTAGGGTTAACTGGGTACGCTCTAGGTACCCACTAAGTTAACCCTAGATAGCAACTAAAATATTTTGTGTTGTATTCGTAGCCGCGCCATCAAAAATAAACTTAGCAAGAAACTACGCTAGCAGGCTTTCGTGAATATGGGCCCTGGTCACAGGAGTCGGGTATATATTTTTTTAATGTAAAAGACTTGGAAGTGGCTATTGCGTGATTTGTGCTGTATATATTTCAGTAACTAACATTACTTTGCTCTTTGTTGCAGGTGTGTTCATTGCGAGAGGCAGAGAGGATGCTTTGGTCACCAAGAACCTTGTCCCAGGAGAATCCGTCTATGGAGAGAAGAGAATAAACCTTGAGGTAAGTGCTCCTACTATCATATTGCTTTGTCAACATTTTTGAAGTCGTAAAGAATCCAAAGTCTGATAAGCATGTTGTAGAGTTGCTGCAATAAATGTTACTTACAAAGCAATTTTGAACATGTTAGGCCCCCCCCAAAAAAAATTGTTGGATTGGAGTAACGGGCAACCAAACATTAGGGTAGGTAGGTAGGGTTTTTTTTCTCTTTTTTTTCTTCTTTTTTTTTCAGGATCCGCACAAATAAACAAAAACACACATATAACACATCGCAAATTTTTGTGAAAAAAAAAAATCAGAAAAAACCTTTAGGGTCGGGCAGGTTACGCCAATCCAACCATTTATTTTTCATGGCCTTACTTCTGAAGGCGGTGTCCCACATTGAGCCTGAAAGCTTGCAACAAGGTGCGACTGAGTCTAGCTGTAAATAGTCTCTTGTTCGCGTTCAAAATTTTGAATATGTTCCAAACTGCCGTCTCGGCCCTTGAAATAGTTTTAGTGCTTGGGACGAAGACCTCTCACATGATGCAATTTTTGTTGTTGCAATACTAGAGACAGAAGCTGTGAAAGGGCACAAAAACCTCCACGTAGGAGGCTGGCGTAGGAGAAAAGTGTACCATATGGAAAAGAGTCTGTTATTATTTAGTTGCATATGTGACCTATTCCCGGTATTAGTTCAATTATCTGGAGCAGAAGTAGAACAGTTAATTGTGTTAGGAGCTTGAAATGACAAACAAAGTTTGTATTATTGATCAGTTCTCTCTTAAATTTCAGTGGAAATCTTCAGGCAAATTTATTGTAAAACCTGTTTTAAAAATGTATAATTTCATTTTCTATTCACAGGAGGGAGAGAAGAAGATTGAATACCGTGCATGGAACCCATTCAGATCAAAGCTAGCGGCGGCCATCTTGGGTGGCGTAGACCACATTCACATGAAACCTGGTAGCAAGGTGCTTTACCTAGGAGCTGCCTCCGGCACTACAGTATCCCATGTCTCAGACCTGGTCGGACCGGTAAGTCATATCTAACTTTTGAAGCTATTGGCTGCCATCTTGTTTGGTTATAGTTGATGGCGGCCATCTTAGTTAGTCATTGGGGATGGCGGCCATCTTGGGTGGCGTAGATCACATACACATGAAGCCAGGTAGCAAGGTGCTTTACCTAGGAGCTGCCTCCGGCACCACAGTATCCCATGTCTCAGACTTGGTCGGACCGGTAAGTCATATCTAACTTTTGATGCTATCAGCGGCCATCTTGGTTGGACTGATGCCTAATATCTAACTATTATGTACAGTTTATGGTGGCTATCTTGGGTGGCGTAGATCACATTCATATGAAACCAGCTAGCAAGGTGTTACCTGAAATCACGTTGTTAGGGTGTGTAGAATTGTTTTTTTTTAATTAAGTATTTAACAATCTTAAATTTAAAATTTAATAGCCCAAGTTACCACCTAAATGTTAAACAGGGGGGGTGTTGTATAAAGAATTAATCGCAAGTCAGAAAATGTGCCTAAATGTGCAAATCTGATTGGCCAAAATGCGCATATATTTTCCGACTTGCAACCAATCGCAACCCTTCATGTAACATCCCAGTAATGTTACAATTTTTTTTTCATTCTGTATATTTCTCTTTCTTATTGCAGGAGGGTCTTGTGTACGCAGTGGAGTTCTCACACAGGTCAGGTCGTGACCTCATGAACGTGGCCAAGAAACGCACCAACATCATTCCCATCATCGAAGATGCCAGACATCCACACAAGTACAGGATGCTTGTTGGTAAGCATCCTTTTTGTCATAGTAGCTTTTTAGCAAGGTCTCGTGTCTGAAAGTCAGAAAGGAGTTGTGAAAGAATAGTCAGGCATGAGAGCTTTTATATAAGCTGTGTTAAAATAGTACACTTGCGTCCGCAACCTGAAGCCTTAAGCTTACGCTGGCCTGCAATTCCCCACTCACAATGACCAACAGTCAACCTGGTTGAAATGTCATGCCTGTTCCTACCACCCCACTCTTCCCTGCACATATGTATACCTGAACTGTTGTCCTTTCCAGGACTACCACAGCCCTCTTTAGTACAATCCAAGAAAGGGCTTGATAGTCCTTTTATGGTCTATCCATATTCCATTCCTTTCCCGCAAAACAACTGTTTTGTTTTAAAATAATGTACACATTTCATTGGCACTTGTTTGATATTTTCAATCATTTGCCCAGCCAGACCAAGCCAGATTCTCCTATTTGCACCAGTAACAATGCAGGAATTAATTGTTAATTTTAGGGGGCTACTTTTCCAGTCTGATGGATATCCATACATTTTTCACATAAATACCCCATGGTAACTTTAGGGGCTACCTACTGATTTCAGGGGGCTATTTTGAAAATTAGGGGGCAAAATCGCCCTCAGCCCCCGTATATTTCCTACCCTGACCAGTAATTATTTCATATCAATATATTATTATTTATGTCATTTGCATTTACTTTTGTCTTTTCATCACTAGGTATGGTTGACTGTGTATTTGCCGATGTAGCCCAGCCGGACCAGGCCAGGATCGTGGCCATCAACGCTCACAGCTTCTTGAAGAACGAAGGTCACTTTGTCATCTCAATAAAGGTAGGTCCATAAAACTGTTCAAGGTTAAAGTGAGGCCTGTAAAATGTCTAACTCCATGAAAATTACTTGGAGCTTCCTCGTTTCTCTTCTACCGTGTTGTTTGGCTTATGGTAAGAGAAGAATAAAATAGGGTTAGATTTGTTCAAATGCACCTTAAGTATGACGATATTTATCATTCAGCTCAAGAGCGTTAATGAACGGTCATAAACCTCATAGACGTCATACAGTAATTCGTTGTAAAAGCTGACGCATATTTTCGCCTTTTTAACCAGGAAAGCAGTGTTCTTTTTCAATGAAACTTTCACACATCATTCGGACATATCTTACAATGATTTTGGTACAGGATTGAAGTCTCAAATGTCATTTCGGGCAATATCTGACACTTTACAGGTGCACCTTTAAGAAAGAAGACTGGTTCTTTCTGATTGTTTTGCAAGTGTTTGGGTTGGTTTTGAATCTATGAGAAAGAAAGCCTGTGAATAGTTTTACAAGACTTATAAATTAGAGTGATTCTGTAAATGATTTCAATAAACCATAAATTTGTATCTGTCTCATTTTGTACTTGTTTGCATAAATAGTCTATTCTATTTCATTTTCATTGAAAAAACACAACTATGGTTTAAATCATGAAGTAAGCTTCAGTTACTGTCTTTTTGGAATCTGATATTGACATTGCACCACTCAGTGTGTGTGTGTGTATTTGGTGGCCCGATTGGGCCAACAAAATCTTGTCATTAGAAGAAGAACAAAATTGGTGGCCCAACGTTAATGTTTATGTACTAAGTATTATGATCGTTATTATGATGACATGTTTGCACTCTCATAACCAGGCGAACTACATTGACCCCACAGCCCAACCCGAGACTATTCGCTTGAGAGGTCAAGAAGCTACATGCAGGAAGGCTGAAACCACAGGATCAGCTTCCCCTTCAACCTTATTTGTTTCATTTATTTGAACATTCTGCATTAAAAATCACTTGAGTTAAACTCAAAACGATTCTTTATGCACTTTTCTAGGTTAAGTTCATTGATCTAATGACCTGAGGCAGTGTTAGCTATAGAAAGTCAACAAAATGATGTAAAACAACTTACATTTTCCGTCAAATTACAGCTTAAAGTGAAGAAGCTACAAGCATAGAGACTGAAACAGACACATACACATATCTACTAATACACATCATACTAATTCTTTGGGTTGGTAGTTCGAACTAGACCTCAAAATAACTTGATTGAAACCAACTAATTAAGTATTTTTATTTGTCATTGCCAGGCCAACTGCATCGATTCAACAGCCCAGCCTGAGGCGGTGTTTGCCGGTGAAGTGAAGAAGCTACAAGCAGAGAGACTGAAGCCAATGGAGCAGCTGACCCTAGAACCCTACGAGAGAGACCACGCAGTGGTTGTGGGGATGTACAGGTAGGGTGATCAACATGGATAGATAGATAGATAGATAGATAGATAGATAGATAGATAGATAGATACAGGTAGATACAGGTAGGGTGATCAACATGGATGGGATGGATGGATGGATAGATATATAGATAGATAGATAGGAGCAGCTGACCCTAGAACCCTACGAGAGAGACCATGCAGTGGTTGTAGGGATGTACAGGTCGGTGAACAGCATGGATGGATGGATTCAGCTGACCCTACGAGAGAGACCACGCAGTGGTTGTAGGGATGTAACTGATAGGTTTATAAATAGGGTCTGGAAAGATTTGAACGTGGCACTTAGCCTTAGCTTAGTACTTTGTGTGCTGGTTTGATTGCAGGGTGTATTCATTGATCGGGGTGATAATAATGATGCGCCACGAGTGTTGAAAGAGGGAAAGTGTGCTGTACAGTTTAAGTAGCAACCAGGGCTGTAGTCGAGTCCACAAATTCCCCCCTAATGAAATAGCATGTTCCCTTTTGTTTTTAAATTGTGACTCAGCTCCGAGACAGAGCTAGTCATGAGACCGTCAAAAGCAGTCTCGAGTCAGGACTCGACTACAACACTTGTAGCCATCATTATTATTATCAATTTTATCTTTATTTGTTGAAGTGCAATATAACAAAATGTGATCACTTGTACTTAAATATTGTCATGCATGGAGATGTTCAGAGCACTGTTTGAAATGCTACACGTTGTTAGCTGTATAGGCTTCAATTTAACTGCGACCCATTATTTATTTAAAATAGTTATATTACCCTGTGAACCTAACATTCTTCTGTCTTTGTTTTATTATTTATTCACAGGCCACCACCCAAGAGGAAGTGAACAATTCGCCCCTGAAGAGAGAAGACGGCCAAATTTCTACCACAAACGCAGCAACCCTTTACAAAAATGGACATTACTCTGTTAACTCTACCAGATTTGCCATTCCCCATAGAGTTAATACAGGGCCCACCAGGTTCCTGTAGGCAATGGGTTAGGCAGGGGTGCCAGTTTTCAGGTAAAAGCCTGAATTTCAGGCCCTGGGCACCTACAAATTCAGGCTTATTTGTACCATTTTGCACACAAACAAGGTATCAAGACTCCTTTTTCAGGCCCTCGACTTGCAGGTCACTGGCATCCCTGGTTAGGTTAACAGAGTACCTCAATGAGCTGTAGTGGTCAGCATATGCCAACATTCTATATGCTAAAACTATCCCTTTTTTCCCTTGCTGCCCAGTCGGGCAAGCAAAATCAAGATTGATCCGATTTCAGTGGCCGGAAACCTGAATCTCGTTGCCCCAAACAAAGAAAAACATGAATGGATTCTGGGCAATACCAAGCAAAGCATCAGTGTTTGCATCAATTCACCCCTTTTCCATTTTAATTCTGCCAATTTGTACCTCAAGCATTTTATTTCATATGATGAGAACATAAATAGTTGAAGGATTCAAATGCGAGAAGTGTCATTTTGTTGTAACACCATGACATTTTGTCCATGTTAGCTTGGAATTACCCTTCTACTTATACATGCAAGGTTGCTTGCATCTAGGTTCTTTTCAAACATAGAGAAACTGACCAGAAACTGTATAAAATATATAAATGAAAAATGAGCAAAGGAAATGGCGTTTCTTTGGGATTTGAACCAGAGACCTCCGGATTGCTCTACCAGCTGAGCTGAGCAGGGTTTCCTAGTATAGCTCGGCCGGTAGAGCACCAGTCTAGCAATCTGGAAGTCTCGGGTTCAAATCCTGAAGAAACCTCATTTGTCATTGTATCTAGAATCATGATATTACTTTTGTTTTTATAATCATGAAACAATTCTAGCAATTACCACTCATTTGAAATATCAGTACACTTGTATATAGTTTCATCTAAACAGAATAGGCTGTATAGCCATTGGATCATAATGTGTAAGCATATAACATAGCTGCTAACAAATATAAATAAATTGTATTTTCTTTGTCAGATTGTAATAATGTAGACTTAAGTTTTTATTTGGTTACGGATTGTAATTTAACATGTTCCTAAGCAAAGACAGTTCTTAAACACAATATGAAAAAACTTGTAATAATTTTGCAATTTTGATTTGTATTCAGTTACCAATTGCATTTGACTTTGCAAACTTCAGTTGAGATACCTAGAAAGCTTGATTTAATATCCTAGAAAGCCAATGATTTGTACACCTTGCTTTAAAATTTATTCCTAAGCCGATTATGAGATATGAATTTTAGAAAATCTAGTCATTTGTAAAGAGCTTCCACTGTAGTCTTATCAGTATCTATCAAACAAAATTCATTCTTATTTTTCTGAATATCATATTTAGATTAGATTGCTTTCCTTTTTTAAACTTTTACTTTCTTTTATAAGCTATAATTGTATATACAGTATTTTCTTTAAAATAAGTAACTTCTTTAAATGTTGTTCTTGTGTAAGAAGGCATATCTAAAATATAAACGGGTACAAGCCAAACACACCATTTTCTTGTAGCTTGGAGTACATTAACAATGCATGTGTTGGCAGTTTATTTTCAGACACCGGCCATGCATTGTCTATGAATTGCCTGCTACACACAACAGTATGGCAATGTCTGTATGCGTGTAAGAAGTCTCTTTGTGGTTTTGATATCATGTACATTTAAATTACTTGAGTAAACTATGTGTGCGCACAAAAATGTGCATTTATATCTGGAGGCATTGTATAGGTATAGGTAAAACAAAACTAATATTTCTTGATTTTGAAAAAGTCACAAAACATGCGTTTCTTTACCACATAATTTGCTAAATGATGTACTGAAAATGCCTCATCTTAAAAGACATGTTTAGTGTGATTTTATAATATTCCATGACACATTTTAGATATAAGGGTCAGTGTATTTCAGTTTCAAACTCCTACAACAGAACATATTTTGTGTACATAGTTTTGTGCCAAGTTATTTTAAAAGCAGTATTTGTAATTTTACTGTGTACTAAAGATTCTTTGTAACTGCTAGTAAGAAGTATTATTTTTCTTGGACTTTATTGATGAATAAGAATGATATTAATTCAACCTAAATTTGTACTCAAAGTTGTCTTTTATTCATCTAAATTATTGGATGACTATGATGATGTGCTCTTGAGTTCATTCAAATGTGGTCTGGTCATCTGATGTTCTAAGTATGTGCGGTATGCCGGTGTCAGCGCATAATCTGTCCGGGCGGATAGCCTGTCCCACCCTAACCCTAAACCCTAACCCTAACCCTAAACCCTAACCCTAACCCTAATTTGGTGGCTATAGGTCAGATTAGTGGCTATAAGTTAGATTTATTGGCTACATAAGTGTATACAGTATAGCAGTGGTGGGGCCTAATACACGATATTGCCATTAGGGTGGGACAGGCTATCCGCCCAGACAGATTATGCGCTCACACCGGTATTACTAGTGCTCCTTTAACTTCGTCAAATTCAACCCAAATCACTCAAGGCTTTCACACTTCTCTTGTACCTCGTTGTTTGGCTTATGGTAACAGAAGAATGAAATGTGTTTAGATTTTTCAAATGTCTTCCTAATTATGGAGATATTTAAGATTGAATTTGAAAGCGTTCAGGAACACTTTGCGATTGAAGTCATATTATCCAATTTGGATACTTGGATCATCCATAGTAATGATATGACATTCATTTGTATGTTTTTAACATTGTTCTTTTTCTACAAAAAAAATCACATATCATTCAGCAGAATCTTGCAATGATATTGGTGTATGACTGAACTGAAGTCTCAAATATCACTTCTGGAAAAATAGTACAAAGTTAACCCATTGCTTACAGGAACTGGGTGGGCTATGTACAAAGTCTATGGGAATTGTAGAATCTCAAAGGGAACGTGTTGATGGATCACTTAAACTTCGCGAATTGATTTTGCAGCATGAAAGTTGTGTAATATGCGTCAAATGAAATGTTAACCTCTTGCGCATGTGTGAAAGTGGCTTTAAAACGCTAGTACAGTGAAACCTTGTTATAATGAGTATGTTGGGTCCATTGAATTTACCTCGTTATATCAGATATATTGTTTCAGGACTTAAAAACGACAAAATACATATAACCTGGACCTTTGAAATTACCTTGTTTTAACAGAGCTCGTTATAAAGAGGCTCCACTGTACTACATATTAAACATGCGACAATACAGGCCTGTATGGGAATGAGAATACAGTGAAACCTTGTTATAATGAGCACCTCTGGCCCATTGAGCAGTTGTACCCTTGGGCAAGGTGCTTTACCCTCATTTGCTTAGTCTTTCGGAGGAGACTTTAAACCGTCAGTCCCGTGTATGGGAGAACCAATCCTCATGCACACTAAAGAACACATCTCATTTTTTCGTAAAGAGAAGGGAGAAATCCCGGTGGGTGTTTACACAATTAAATAACAGTGTGGGAATAGGTAAATTGTTTTGACCCTTCGTGGTCCAGCTTAGTAAATACTTTGTGTTGTTTGAAAAATTGTTATTTGGGCATTAATGCCTTGCTTGAGAAATAGCTTTACTCTATATGGGGTATAAGCTTACCTGTATGACACTATATGACAAACTAGTGTTGCGGTGTCGTTAAAAATTATTTCCAATCCAATCTGGCCCATTGAACTTTCTCGTATCAGGTCTTAAAAATAATGAAATACATAGAACCTGGACCTGTGAAATTACCATGCTTATATCAGGTAACTCTTTATAACAGAGTTACTTATAAGGACGTTCCATTGCATTATGTATTCGTTGGACATCTTACCTGCATGTTAAAGGTAACGTTGAGTATTGGTAATTTCCAAAGTGCCCCCCCAAAATTCATTGTAACGGATTTGGTTGATTTCAATTCCATATGAAAGATCATCCAAAAAAACATGGGGAAATAATAATAATTTCCATTAAAATGCTCTCATTGTTGTGAAATTTGCTTTCAAAATATTATATAAAAGTGGTTGATGCCCGGGTATCACTTTTTAGAGAACGCTAGCGCGAGTCGCTAGCGATCTAGGTCCTCCTGATAGAGAACTGAAACTAAATATTTTTGTGCACGCTAATTGTGCTTAAAACTATACATATGATACGGTACTTACCAGCAATTCACTCTCCAATATGTGATCCAACTATCGGGTGGATTAAGATTATGATTTTCCCCTCCATTCCGCAAAAAAGCAGTGATATGCGCCTCATGGACTTGTCTCCGTGTGTTAGCGCGACTCCGAAACGAAAGGCGAACAAACAGGGCTTGCAATACATGTACATACTACACGTACTATTACCGCGCACTGCACTACAGTCCCGTATTAGGACCTAGAACGCTAGTTCTTCGCGCTGGCGTTCTCTAGAGTTAATTTGACACTTTGAGTTGTAACGGCTCTTTTTTAATTATAACAGGGGTTTTATTTTGTGGTTTGTAATTGTGTATACTTTTTGAGCATGGTGAAGTAATAACTATATTAGTTTGTACCATAATCGTGCAGGTTTTGGTTACTAAAGTTAAGTTTGACCAATACTCAACTATCCCTTTAACTTCATGTGGTTAAAGGGGTAGTAGTTTTGGTAAGGCTGAACTTTAGTAACCAAAACCAGCACAGTAACATTACAAACTAATATTTATAACCCCACCATGCTCGAAAGGTATACAAAAATACAAACAACTATGTAAAAAGCCTGTTATCATTCAAAAAGTGCCATTAAAACACAAGAGGGCGCTCTCTAATAAGGCATTGGTTTCAACCATTTTTCATACAAATTTATGCATGTGATGTTTTGTTGAAATAATGATTAAATAGAGAGATCATCAACAAACCGCTTTTGAAATTTTTTGAAAAAGTAAGCATTTTAAAAAAATTTTCAAAAAATCATCGTATTTATTTGGGGCCCAAATAAATACGATCGGATATATTTATTGATATTTCAGCCATTTCTGAACCGATTTTGACCAAATAGTTTATTCTGCCATTAAAATTACATGTTCTTTCAAATTCGACACTCCGTTTTTCATTACCTCACAACAAAATTGTGTTGTGCAGCACCCTCTCTACCAAAACTGAACTACCCCTTTAACTTATTAAAGTGTATGTGTGTCTGTCTATGGGTGTTTGTTTGTATGTGTGTGTGTGTGTGTGTGTGTGGAGTATTTGAATTTACTACGAAAATCACAAAAGAAAAAATGAAAATTCTAAAACACAATACAATGGAAAATATATTGAAAAATACCTTAGTTTTTGATGTATTTAATATCGATTTATTGTAACATGGAGTAGAAGAAGAGGAAGGTGAGAAAAGGGAAGAATGTCAAGTGGAAGATAAGGAAGAGGAAAAATAGAAGGGTTTATATCCAAAAACTTACATTTCTTGTAACCAATTCAAGATATCTGTGATTACTACCTGCTGAGGAACAATACAAACATTTTCAATCATAATCTAAAAAATACATGTTGATGTACAATCAGTGTGATTAATTTGTATCATAATTATGATGGAAGGTTTATCTTAAAAATTTGAAGGAAAAATGTCTTTTTTATTTTTTGCATATGAACCCTAAACAGAACTAGCAGATTCAATCGATGTATATATTTTCACCCTGTTTATATAAATTTTAAAAATGTAAAAACATCACACACTCTAGGCATGGTAAATGGTACATGTATGTGATCTTGCATGTATTCAAAATTGAATAGCGCCATCATGCGATGTAAGTACCACTAGTTTTCCATGGAGTGCACTGTTCGATATTATTATATTTTTATATCGATGAGTGCACAAGTGAGAATGTTGCCCTCTTGTGGTGTTTGTGCTAAAACTAGACTGACAAAAATATAAAAAAATTATAATAAATCAAACAATCAATTTTGGAAAATACTAAATCAAAAGTCCGAAGACTATTTTGACAGTGTACAAAATAAAAATAAAATATATATTACTGTTATAACTCTGTAAAAACAACATACATAAGAAAGCTATAGAAAAAATGAAAAATCGCCACTGGGGGAAATATGGAATTTGTCTTTTTTATAATAATAATACTTCAGCTTATATAGCGCATTATAACCATATTGGTTCCCTAAATGCGATTTACATAATCATAACAATATTCAAATTATACATACAGTTCTACAACAAAATACGAAACTAAATGGATCTAAACAAGTGCATGTTAAAAGTAGCGTGTGTTGATGGAAGTGGCAGATTATTTCAGAGGGTGTTTCATACAGCCAAACATACAGTATTGTCAATTCAAAGTGGTCCTACAAACTTAGTCATATCACAATTAAATTTCTTGTCAATAACTAAAAAAACACCAACATTGGATGTTTCAGAATCCAATGTCATGTATGTGTGTATTTGCGTTCGTGTGTCGATTAGTAAATGTATTATAATTGTTTTTGCAGGGAGAGCACGTTTATATAAACATGTATGTGTGTTTTTTTATGTTGGTACATAATATGTGTATGTATGTGTGTGTGTGTCCGTGCATGCGTGTGTACGTCCGTGCTCGTGTGTGTGTGTGTGTGTGTGTGTGTTCATGCGCGTGTGTGTGTGTGTGTGTGTGTGTGTGTGTGTGTGTGTGTGTGTGTGTGTGTGTGTGTGTGTGTGTGTGTGTGTGTGTGTGTGTGTGTGTTCATGCGTGAGTCCGTGCGTGCGTGTTGCATAAGTGGTGTGCGTTCGTGCGTGTGTGTATCATCATGTATATGTATACGTCTGTGTTAATGAATGTACTGTATATGTGTGTATGCTTGTGTGTATGCTTGCGTGCGAGCGTATGTGTGCGTTTTCCTTGAATGCGAGTGGTAGCATTATGTTCCTGCAGATCGTGTCAGTTATAATGTCAGCATCGTGCCACCATCATGACATTTCATGGTAAGCCATTTGCGCCATGGTCTGTTACTCTGTTTATCTCTTCAATATTAATATGTGACCAATATAGAACTCCTCTCACACATATGAACCAAATTCAGGACCCAGTGAAGAACAACCATCAATGAAACATTATATAATGTATTGTATTTATTGCATTCGGTATTTCAACAAATTGTCAAGCCATAAAATTATAGGCTTTGTACGGATAACCATATTTATATTTTATTTTCCTACAATATTCATTTTTGTTGATACTTTTATATGTATATACGTTATATTAAATGTTTATAACCTGTTTTCATTGAATTCGAAATGAAGTGGATCAATCAATCAATCAATCAATCAATCAATCAATCAATCAATCAGTCAATCAATCAATCAATCAAGAACTGGGTTGGGAATATAATTTATGCAAGTGTTCTTCCAATGGTTTGTTAATGCAAAATAGAAAAAAAGTCTCATTCGTTTTTTTCCTCAAAAATGAAATAAGGTTCAATAATCAATAGACATTATGTTTTGCACTATATATTCCGAAGGTGTGTTTATTTCCAAAATAAAACAAATAAAATAAAAACAATAGGGTCATTATTTCGGAGGTTAGTTATCTTGAATATCGTTATTCCTGAGGCGAAAAGATGAGGGTGTATTGCATGAAAATGGTTTCATTATTTCGAAGGTTTGTTAACATAAATTCGAACATTTCAATTCAATACAATTCCCCCTGGGGAATTGTCTTTTTATTCCACAAATCATTAAAACAAAATACAAGAAAAGCATGATAATTATATACAGTAAAACATAAGTAAACAAAAAAACAACCATAAACAAAGAGACAAGAGAATGGAAAAAAGTTAATGAATGTGGAGGGATCAGATGAAGTTATGATACAAACTTATGGGTATGATCCCTAGATAAAATATGGATTAAACATAACAATAGATTTCAATAAAGTTAAAGTTACATTGTCATTACATGTCATTTTTGCATATCGAACCTTCTGAATAAAAAAACCTCTTGAATAACGAACCTTCGGAATAACCAACATTTTGATTAACGAACTTTCTGAATAACAAACCCTTCTCAATAACAAACCTTCATAATACCCCCGGGGGGCAACCTCATGTATAATGGTAAGACGGGTATGTGCCGCTTAAAAGAACCCCTTTTTCACACCCAATCCCAGCTCTAAAGATACCCGATTTTCAAAAATTGCCGCTCCATAGACCCCCGGAATGACTTGGCTATGTATTTTGACTAGCGCCAAGTCCATTATTCTCTTCTAGTTCGGCTCCATGGACCCACCATTTGAGCCTTTTTGAAAGTTTCCGTAGGTCTTTGGTAGCTCCAAGTCTATGTATTTTTGTAGTTTTTAGTCTGCTCCTTAGACCCCTTAACTCCCGTTTCAGAGTTTTTGTAGCTCCAAAGACCCTATATTTTGTGCTTGTAGTCAGCTCTTCAGACCCCCATTTCAGAGTTCCGTGAGGCACACCCCCGTCAAAAAATTATTCGAGTGCCCCCCCCCCCCCCCGGGATAATACCATACTGAGTTCAAGAGATGATTTTTCAGTTGCTCTTGTTGCACATTTATAAGTTGTCATTAAAACAATTGAGCATAAAC
>JBAMJV010007990.1:0-36044 GCA_037951105.1 Echinarachnius parma | reverse complement strand
TTCCATGTTTCCTCAGCAACAATAAACAATCTTTTCATTCGATTTTCATGTTACAATACATTCATAAATATTCATAAACAATTCAGTAGAAAAATCAGGCTAATTAGATGTCATCCATGCAACCGTCATCACAAATCGGTTAGGAATTCCAATTCTCTCCCAACCTTTGTTTTTTTCATACTTATTTTCGCTCTGTATTTGATAAATTGCGATGCAAGAATGACTGAAGTGAACGGACAGGTAGATCAATCTGCAATGGCATGCACGCCTGATATCATAATTCCGGACGCACGAACAACTTCAAGATGTCGCAAATTACCGTCATGAAAATCCTTTTTAAGACGAACGATGTCACAATTTTCGCATACATGTAGCTGCATACATTATATATTTACAGAATCAAGTGTAAACCTTGAAAGCCTGTAGCGTCCCAGGTTCATGCACTATTTTGCACATGGTCATGGTGGTATACATGTACATTGTATGTACATTATTTACACATGTGGAAGAGAATTTATTGAATTTTCTATGACATTATCATTTTTGCTCATATTGACAATTGCCTCGATATTTATTGTTGTTTCCAGCATATTACCAGCGAAGATTGTTAACTCTATATCCACCCTATCATCTCACTCTAACCATAATACTATACGCTGGCTAACACCTAATCTCAACCTAGCAACTACCCTCCCCAAAACAATAACGTGGTAATATAGTGTAATTGTTTGTTTATGACATCGGACTACAAACAATACAAATGAAGATTAAACAGCATTCATTCAATATCAAGCATTTCCGTTCAAAATATCCTTGCAAATGCCTTTTAATTTTATTCAATCATAAATATCAATATAATTAGGCAGACATTTGGAAGAAAAAAATTAAAACCAATTTCCAATATTCTGTATATAACAAGCAAGGTACAAGATAAGTGTTAATAATTAATAAACAAATTTGTTTTAGATGTACTTGAACAAAGTTAATGGACACTTTAATACCAGATGTTTTCTTCTTTTTAGGACTCAAGAGGTTGGAGCAACCTGGAACCATTTTTTTTTCTCTACGGGATAACTAAATCTAGAACATGACAGTTTGAACGTTGAAGAGGGAGGCTCCTTGGTGGTATTTCAATCATAGTATAAAGAGGGTGATATAAAATGGTGACCTGACTGAAGTTACAGAAGACTAGTTCTAAGAACCAAAATGTTCCCAATTCGTGCTCTTATCTGGGGTGATAATAGTTATAATTTTGTATTATAACTCCTCCATCAGAAATGGTTTTCACGCGAATTTGAGCTTGACACGTGTGAGATTTCGTGCCCCCGTTCAACATGAGTGGGCGATGATTCATGCTGCATTCACGTTGTTTCTCTCTTTTCCAACATTTATACAATATAATGCAACTTCCCATTCCTTCTCAGATATACTAAAGACGATGTCCACGCAGTCAGTCCATCATCGTTGTTTATACCTTCTAATCAAGTACGACAGATCCCTTAATGGAGGGTGAAATATTGCCTCCACTAAAAACGTAAACAATACGGTGAAAGCAGTGATGATTGTGCTTCATGAAAAAAGACATTTTTGGGTTTTAGGTCGCCATTACCTAAATTTCGATTTGATACTAACTTGTACCCTAGTTTTCACGAGCGTTATAACTCTTCTATTCTATATAAAGACAACTAAGTGCCCTTCTTCGTGAAGGATATCACTTTTGTGAAAAATATAATACATGTATGCTTACAAAGGTACATTTTTATAGCAACATTTATCCGGTTATTCTAAAACTGTCTTACTATTATTTGTTGTAACAAAACCATTACTTGTTAATGCGGACTGTCTATCATCATAACATACTTCATCTTTCACAAAAAATCTCTTCATTTCTAAAAGTCATCCATTTAACCATCCTCCCTAAGCACTTCAAGGCTATACTTTCAATCCTGCCAGCAATTCATATAGTGCTATAGAATATTGTTTTTTTTCTAAAAGTTATCCACACCATTTCCCTACACATTTCATCACAACAAGACAGTCAAAGCAGAGAGGTAGTCCTCCCACCTCTCTGGGTCAAAGAGCTAGCGTAGAACTAGTCTTTCGTCAAGGGTGGACTCTCACGCCTATATGCACAATCACGCGAGCGGAGCCCAGTGGAGAGTGAGCGAATAAGAAGCGAACACATCGAGCGCGAAAGCGCGATTACGAGCCAGTTCGTCCCGCTCGCTGACCCCGACTCTCTCACAGCTAGCTAGCTCGCGATCGCATAGAGAATCTCCAAACCATATAGAGCCTTGGACTAAAGGCTAGAGTAGAACTAGAATCCTAGATGCATTTCATGTTTTCTTCAATTTTTTTTTTTTGTTCCGTTTGCGAGGTGTGAGGATGGGGCCGCTGATGAAGGAAGCTCTAGGTATCATATAACACATGAACTCGGTTCAGCCCCACTTTGGGGGTGAGACATGCTCCAATAATCATACCCCTGTTCACATGTACGTATCTATATTCTCAAGGTAAAGGATGGTGTGGAAAATCTCTAGAAGATGTGAAGAATATAATTCCCCAAAAATAATAGAATGGCCACAAAACGATTCAAACTGTTTTTTTGCTTTTTATTACACATGATTAATGTTGCTGCGAACAAAAGAAAATTGCGAAAATTATAATCAGATATAATAAATAATAATATATCGTATAAACCATCAAATCAAAAAGTACGCATGTAAATTACGGCCTGGGAATCGTAACTTATATTTGTGGACTTAAAATGTACATGCTAGACATTTTTGTAGGATTTTTTCTATTCTTAAATAGCACGTGGAGATTGTATTGTGGTGTCGTACAGTAGTTTGGTTGATATGATGTGCTTTCTGAGATATCTAAATTTATAAACCATTCAACCTCAAGATTATCTTTAAACCAGGGTCCATATTTTTAACTTTTTTAACATTACGATTCAAACCACTGATATGATATGGGTCTAAATTTAGAATTTCCGGTGTGAAGGAGATGGAGATAGTGAAACAAAGGGATGTCGAGAGGAAGAACATGACCCGAGTGCGAATCCCACATGTCATCTTTCAAGAAAAACAGTACTCTCAGTCCTATCCTCTACCAATCTCAATTAGCACCTAACAACAGCATCATAATAAATGGGCCTATTGAAAATGAAACGTGAGTAACGATTTCAACACCACACGGGTCTGAATTTAGATCGCGTTCGTGAAAAGGGACCGTGAAACAAAAGGGGGTGTCGAGAGGAGAACATGGCCCCGCCGGATTGAAACTTGAATCCCACATTGTCATCCTCATGAAACAACCTATGAGAACTCTCGCCTCTTCTTATACAATCTCAATTAGCTACCCAACAAACACCATCCATAATGAATGGGACGACCTGAGTGTGAAAGTGAACCGGGTTGGGTCATTACATAAGTGGGGGTGAATACACCTTCTCAAGTTCGTATGCTATCGCACGCCTAATCGTAAGCCCTACCCCGCCTAAGAGGGGGTGTAATTTAATATCGAATGAATCAAATTACGTCTTTGTTCCCAAAGTTCCACCAAGTCACTTGACTCAGTGAGTTAGCCATACTATGAAAACTGTCATGAACAGTATTACATGATACTGAGCATTGCCAGTACTGAGAGCCGAAACGCACACGAAAGGCCACACCGTTTTATATATGTGAACATTAATTTTGTTTTCGAATCGATCTTTAAGAAATAGTAATGCATAAATACTTTTCAGATGATGAAGGAATAGGCACTCTAAATTGTTAATTAATATTT
Organism: Echinarachnius parma; assembly: GCA_037951105.1. NCBI lineage: Eukaryota > Metazoa > Echinodermata > Echinoidea > Clypeasteroida > Echinarachniidae > Echinarachnius > Echinarachnius parma. Next base: position 32,252 of record JBAMJV010007990.1, on the reverse strand, counting down.
CAAGAGACAAAAAAGTACAAAAAGGTCGAGACCAAGGCCATAATGTATTTTACCACACTCACAATAAATGATATCAATGACTTGCAGTCTGGGGCGCCACATATCCTCAACAATTCCTGAGCGTTTTCGTTAACAAATCAATCATCACAAAAAAATACATTCTAAAATGAATCTCATAATAACATGAACTTCCTTTTATAATACAACTGAGATACATCATGAAACAAAATATTCTTTACCGAGCTGGTTTCCACTATAACAATGAGAACTTGAGTATGTTTTGAAACCAGAATATGAACCATATATATTATATATTCCCTCTTCTCATGGGCCAACACATTTCATTATTTGTATACCACGCAGTTCCCCGTCTTCAACTCAACTTTAAATTATACAGGAATGATGAGGGTGCTTATTTTCCAGAGCTGACCCCCATATACTCGTACAATCCACCCTATTCCAACCTCCGTAATGAAAGATCTTCAATCCATACGGGCGTACGCGCTCCTATTGTCATTGGATAAAAGGGGTATTGTTGCGGAGGGGGGTCGCGGTACAATAATGATCCCCCGCAACAAAAGAGGGGTTGACGAGGTTCGAACCCATTGACCAAATTTGCATAAAACGATGATGATAGATCGATTGAAAAACTTGTAATCAGTGAGAGGCTTACACCATTTTCTTTTTTAACGAGGGACGGTGTTCGCGTTGCTGCGGTGTGTCTTTCATGATTGTATGTGGGCCTGGGTTTTTATTATAAATGTCGAACTACCCTGTAATTATTATCAAGATATCTACGATTGTAGTTATACTGATAGGATATAGTCCGTTTCCTATTCAATATCAAATGTTCTATTCTGTCCCAAAGTTTAAATATGTAGTGATAAGGGCATAATCCATTAAAAATACTATACATGAGCGTTGGGGAATTTGATCTTCAGATGAGATAAAACCTTGATCATAAAGTCGGGTATACTTAGAAGTTTAGGTAGATGTGGGTATTGGCACGATTGGGATAATCATTAAAGTAAGACTAAGCTACGTGTTTGCAGAAACGCCCGTCGAAAATGTTTCAGATATATAGTATCGATTCAGTTGAATTGCGATTAATTTAATTTACAGACTAAACATTATTATGACATAGACACTGAGTAAATACACACACGTTGCGTAGACAGGTTCTTACACCTGGGGGGATGATTTGCCGTTCAGTTCACTGGACCAAGGACTAATTTGTTCGCGGCACCAAAGAACCACCTGCCCAAATTATTTTGAGACCCAAGGCAATTGCTTGGAAGTCCTCTAGTGCGGGGGGGGGGGGGGGGGGGGGGGGGGGGGGGATGTCCGTAAATTTTTACGAAGTCGAGACCAAGTACTTTTCACAATTTTCGAGCCCGAGGACCAAGTACCTTCAAAGTTGAAAACCCCTCTCAGTGGGGGGGGGGGTGGGGGGGGGGGGGTTCGTAAACAATTTTCGAAGCGAGACCAAGTACCGGTTTCCTTCAAAGTTGGAATACCCCTACTCAGTGGGGGGGGGGGGGGGGGGGGGGGGTTCCGAACAATTTTTTTTCGAAAGCCAAGACTAGATACATTCAACATTTTTCGAGTGGGGGGGGGGGGGGGGTGGGGGGGGATCCGAACAATTTTTTACCTAAAAAAAAGGGGGGAGAACCAAGCACTTTCAAAATTTTCGAGACAGAGGACAGGTTCAGTGATCTCTCTTAGTGGGGGGGGGGGGGGGGGGGGGGTTTCCGTTGCAAAGGATCGAGACCAAATACTTTCACAATTTTCGAACCCGATACCGGAGATCTTTGACAATTTTTTGGTACCGAAGTTCGGGTTTCAGTCCGGTTGTGACTAGGTTTTAGTCGGTCGAGACAGGTTTTAAGACGGTCAAGACCGCTTTAAAAGTAGTTTCGTGACCAGCTAAAATTGTGAAAAGGGGGGTTAAAAACCCCCCGTTACAGCCATTTTAGGGTCAAAGGGGGGGGGGGGGGGGTTGAAACCGCCAACCACCCCCCCCCCCCCTGGGGTACGTCTATACATACAACTAAGGTTTCATTTTTCACTCGTATATATACAAAAAAAATATATATCCTTCCCTAAAAACTGGGGGGGGATGGAATGGATGTAGTACATGTCATCCCCCCCCACCTTGTGAAGGTGGGGGGGATGCATCCCCCTCATCCCCCCCGTTGTCTACGCCCCTGATACACAACATGTAAATCCGACATAAATAGTTCGCACAAATCATCATTATCAGTAAAGTATCACATCACCAACTATTGTCATCAGCATCATCATCACATCATCATCATCATCATCATCATCGTCCATCATCGTCGTCATCATCATCAACTTCATAATGTTATTTTCAACTCACCATCATGCATCATCATCACCAAACACCATAATCATTATCATCATCATCAACATCATCATCAGTAATAACTAATATCGTCATCAATGTATTCTTCTTCATTATATTTATAAGCATTCTTCATCGTTTAATATCAGCATCGATGTTTTTTAGCCGTCACACGATATAGAGCAAAACAAATATTCTACACACTCCCTCCCAAGCGCGCATCACACTCCTCCCAAGCTCCAACATCAAACCAGTTCAAAAATATGCAATCTCTCAAACTGGAATAAAGATGGAAAATCTTACCAGCCATAGTCGACGTCTGGTTCGTGGATACTGTCCCAGAAACCCCATATAATGAGCGTTCAAAAGGAAGGGAAGAGACACCAAACAAGCCAATCTCTGATTCTCTGAATTCGACGTCTCTAATTAGAACCTTGAGGGAATTGTACGCGTTCTCCTTTCTCTTATCTATATCTCTACTCGTCCCAGTTGAGATTGTTCGCCACAGAATCTGATGCAGTTGCTGTAATGTTGAGTATGTACAACACGATTTGAATTCCCAACCCGAGCTGCGACCCGCGGCGGCGTACAAGACGAGAGGCTGAAGATATATATTTCATAAACTTCTCCGCCCTCTTTCTCCCGTTTCTCGCTTGGTTTTTTATAGTCCAGTAAGCTAGAATTACCAGGTCCGACAAACAATGAGTTTGGTTTGACAGGTGTTATATGAAAATGTAACAACAGTTATCCAGGTATAATAATCCGTTAATTGTCCTCGAAAATTGTTTATGATGTTCAGGCTCGGCGAAACAATGTCAATATACGCAGCTCCAAACACGGCTACTCATCCATAAGGAGATATACTATGCGGGCTACTACATGTAGTGCAGTGTGATTGTATACTGCGGATTCGACGACCGTGGAAAATCCGTCCAGCCGCTCTCTCTGATCTTAGTGTAAAGAAAGATGACGCAGGCGGCAGCGCGGTTCGTAATTCCCGCTTTTCCGGATACAACGATCGCCTCAGAATATATTTATTGTCCAAATCCTGTACCATTCATAAAATTGTAATTCAAAATATCCAGGCGGCTGAAAATCTTCCTCAATAGCATCAGTTTGTAGCTGGATGCATAAATGCATTGAGCATGTATTCCGCTACGGCTATCTACGCTTGCGGAGAATGTTTTTCGTACCCCTGTACGAATAGATTGTACCTCTCCAGTATATTTACGGCGTATTGTACGCTACGATACGCGCCGCACACACATGCAGCCGCTGTACAATTAAGCTACCTGATGCGATTCACAACACACACATAAAAACACAGCACACTATTGCTTCGCTTGGCCTCCGACACATCAAGCTGTGTTTATATGCGTGCATGCTATGCCCCGAGTTCAGGATGAATTATTCACATCGTACTGTTGTTTACACAGCGTTTCTCTAGGCATGTGTGTTGTTTCATTTTGGTTAGGATTTATGGAATAACACCTGCATATTATAGAAGAAGCATTAGAGCCAAGATGATATTGAAGAAAAGCAAGCGAGAAATGAAATATAAATTGGGCAATGTACACGTACATCCAATTCTATGACTCATTTCCAGCCATCATCGTCATCATTGGAAATGGAAGTTATTCTATTATGAGGCGAGCTAGCAAAAGCTTATAGGAGCATACACATATTTTAACTACCAAAATATATTGACTACACTAGCACCCGTAGCAAAGCGAATATATTTCCCAGTCATATTCTAGGGGTGCACATATATTGTAATGTCTCTTGACCGTACCAAAAAAGATGAGCATACCGATTATCATAACTGCCGAGAACGGTAGGTAGTCCTGTAGATTTTAATAAGACCTAGACATTTTCTTTAGTACAATGTTTTATTATTGATATAATATTCTAGAAGGGTTTAGAAGGAAATTTCACCTTTGTTGCCACCTCAGGCAACTTTGGGTACTCTTTTTATAAGCATTATACAGATAATTAGCTAATTTGCATATTTCTGAGATAGGGGTCAAGGTCTTTCTCTATCTAGGAATAGTACAATAGTAATTAAAACAAATATCCTAGGGAATTTTGGGGCCAAGGAATTCATTTCCGGTGGCTCGTTTGCAAGTGCCATGTAGGCAACGCCCTGAAATCCAAGATGGCGGCCCCTAATTTGCATATTTATGAATATTATTGATTTTCAGTGGCTGTAGTCTCAAATAAGCAATTATTTGTCTTTATTTTTCTTCAATCATGTTCTCAAGTGTGTATTAAAGATACTTCAGCTTGGTTGTCACCTTGGCAACCTCTGGCAATGCATATATTAGCATTATCAAATTATTTACCTAATTGCATATTCCAGAAATCAGGTAAAATCGTGTATATTGTGAACCCAGAAGGTTAAAAAGACAAGAAATGCCACTTTTCAAGTTTTTAGGGGGGCAACAAATCCATTTATGATACTTACATCAATGTATCACCTTTGCAACCAACATTAATCCAAGATGGCCTCCTTTTGCATTTTCATGGAGATAATGCTATTTTCCACTTTAACAGCATTTATTTTATAAAACTGTAATATTTTTTACTGTTAGCACCCATCTACATTGTGATTCAAGTGTTTTCTACTTGCTAATTCTTGGATTTGAGAAGGTTGTCATGGTGATATATGAAATAAGTATCAGAAATGGATATTGTTTGCCCCCTAAAACCTTGGGAAAAATGGTATCACTTGTAATTTTTACTTTCCGGGGTTTCCAATATACGCAATTTGGGGGGAATATGCAAATTAGGTAAATAACCTAATTATGCAAATAGTATGCATATCTAGATGTTGCCATGGGGCGGCAACACATCTGAAATATCTTTACTACATATCTAAAGAATGATTATAAAATAATAATCTGAAAGTATCGCTTATTAGAGGCTGTAGTCACTGAAAATCAATAATATTCATAAATATGCAAATTAGGGGCAGCCATCTTGGATTTCAAGGTGTTGCCCATTCGGCACATGGGAAATGAGCACCGGGGAAATGGATTCCCTTGCCCCAAATTACCCTCGGAAAATAGTTTTGATCACTATTTGTACTATTCCTAGAGGAAAATAACCCCTGACCTTATTTCAGAAATATGCAAATTAGCTAATTATCTTTATAATGCTTATAAAGAGAGTTGCCCCAAAGTTGCCGAGGTGGCAACAAAGCTGAAATTTCTTCTAAACCCTTTTATAATATGAATCAATAATAAACCATTGTACTAAAGAATGTCTCCAGGTCTAATACACAAAGTATAGGACCGACTACAGGACTATAGGCCTACTAGGCCTACAGTAAAAAAAAAAAACAATAAAAAAAAAACTCTCGTTGAAATTAACCTGTCTATAGAGGTCACCTTGTCTACAGTGGCCACTTTTCTTGTTTCCCTAGCTGAGGTGGTCACTATACACAGGTTTGACATACATGTCATATACGACTCTCTATATAAATATAGGCACCTTGTTGGAGTCTCATTGTTGAGTTCACGCTGAAGAGGGATAAGACTTCTCTAAATGATTGGAGACCTTTGGTCTCGGTCCTTTGTTCCCCGGGTGCCAGTCGGACTGTCAGTCAGGCATCCCTGGACGATAATCCTGCCGCCAAATGAATGCGCTAAACAATGGGAAGGTGCTTCAGTTATCTCCCCTGTCGTTTTATCTGCGGGGCCCATACTGAATTTCATAAAACCCCACAAGATTATGTTCATGGCCTAGTCCATTTTTTATGACATGACTATAGGTATTCACAACATCGACATCATGTCGTCGGTGACATTACGTACCGGCGAATCTTCAAATTTTGGTCGATTTTTTCGATTTTTGAGTTTTTGGCATATTTTTGATGTCTATACCCAACTCTATCACAATTTTGTCTCTATTTTCGAATATCAATTTCTGAAAATCAATGATATCGTGAATTTTGAAGACTGAAATTCAGATATGTGTAGTCTTTTAGTTAGAGTCAACCTTAGTACGTATATACAAGGTAGGCTACCAACATGGCGGCAATGCACTAACCTAATTTTGGAACTAGGAACATATTGCCTATTGCTCACTAAACTGCATGATCTGAACACGATTAAACATGGAACTAAGCTAAGTTATAAGGGCCCTCATACACACTTTGTGACATTTTGTATAAGGCAGTCTTATTTTTCAGTGTGTATGATTGTATTTGTGCATCTGATGTGCGCGCGCATGTGTGTGTGTGTGTGGGGGGGGGGGGGGGGGGGGTGCAGGTTGCCTCCAGCATTATAGTTACTCTATGGGTCACCCCCCCCCCCCCCCCCCCAACACCACCCCTCCCAACACACACCCCATTTTGCGAACAACTAGATTGATGTAACTCATATTGGATTCTGATGGATAGTTTTGTTTATGATTCCTCTTGAAAACCCATGCAATCGGTATACAAATGTCATGTGTCTGTATGATATATCATTTTTCAGAACGTAACGTGCACGTAAAAGAAAATTACACACAATAATCAAAACCCTTATTTGTAATAATAACAAGGAACCCCGTAGAGCATCATCATCATTCCTTTACTATAAGTTGTCCTCTTTTTAATATTTCGTTCGTTTAATTTAAGGCATTTTCTTTTATAATGTACATCTTTTGACGTGTATAAGAAATTACACGAAAAAAAAAACATAACATTTCTTACAATATACATTTTTACAGATCGATGTAATGAAACTGGTACAAACTTGTTCTCCTCATGAAAGTTTTTTAAAAATGTATGAGTAATTTGCAAAAACAAAATAATATAAATTATTAATCCGTATAGTTAAAAAAAGAAAAGTTTGTACTGACAAGTTTCAGTGGTTTGGATTGATTATTATTTTGTTTATAGGGTCCTATGCCAAAATAATAATCGACCATAACCAATTACCATACGTCTCCGCATGGGTAAATTATATATTTTGTTTTCTAGGTGGCGAACCTGTGAGGACTGAAATTGTCGATGAATTGTTTGTATCATGGATGGTGTACGCGGCAATGATGCAACAATAACAGACATGATGGCGCTATACATTTTGACAAATATATCAGCATTGTGTACATAGAGTTGTATAATATAAGAAAGCTGCAGCTCTATGATCGTGTATCATTACCACTTCGCAAAGTATAGCCGCGATATAAATCATTTGTTTGTAAACAAATGATGGCGCTATAACATTTGACTCTAAATTCCCAGTTTGACCGATGCCATGGCATTGACCAAACGAACTAAAACGCCCAGAGTTTCCGCCGCTGACCCCTTCCAGAGACCTACGCATAGAGTCGTCATCGGCTAAGAGACCGGGTCTCTTATATGACTTATAAAAAAAAAAAACTCCGCAACTGAAGTATCTCTACATTTCCACGCCCCCCCCCCCCCCCCCCCCGATACCAATGATGTATTGTCTTTGTGCATAACCCAGAATCAACATATTGAAGCGTGTATCAGGCGGATTTGTTCAATCGATAAATAGAAACCTCAACGCATTTCAAAATGTTAATTCTCGACTAGACACGAGTATTGAAACGCACCTAATAATGTTGGCATTATATACGGTAATACATCACACCTCTGCCTCGACGCGAGCAATGCATGCGTTTAAGAAGTCTTGTCTAGTCTATTATTATCAACATTAGACCAAATGATGTGTATACAAAATGGGTTGTAGACCAATTAGTGTGTGGACCAAATGGGTTGTATAGACCAAATGACTTGTGGACCAAATGGTGGCAGGGGCGGATCTAGCTTTTTGCTAAGGGGGGGGGGGGGGGGGGGTGGGGAGGGTTTGGATCTAGCTTTTTGCTAAGGGGGGGGGGGGGGGGGTTGACCCAATGACGATGCGGATACTGTGGGGTTCTGGACACATGATGGCGTTTTTCTATATCACATTTTCACTTGGCAGCCCAAGGGGGGGGGGGGGGGGGTTAAACCCCCTAACCCCCCCCCCCCCTATAGATCCGCCACTGGGTGGTAGGCCAAAAGGTCATATACCTAATATTCTAGGCTAATGATTATCAAGTGAAAAGCTAAGCCCGATACATGGCCGTTTCAGAACGGTTGACGTGGGATATTATAACATAAGGTGAATATTGTTTTTGTTTTCATATTTTCCCCGTTAGTTACGAAACATTTCCAGGTTTTGCCGGGGAGGGGACCACGTATATCAATTTCTAAGCGCCTTTTTAGTGCATGGACTGGCTAATATTTTACACCAGCTAAACAAAACTCTTATAGTGTTCTCAACACGGGCGTAGATCCCGTGGGATGGGGGGGGGGGGGGGGGGATATATCCCCCCACTTTTTGGGGCGGGTGGGGGGGGGGGGGGGTGGCCTGTACAAACATCCCCCTCACTTTTTTTCTCAAAAGAGTAATCTTTATACGATTCATAATAACAATAGTAATGATAATGATAATAATAATAATAACCATACTTCTAAAGTTATATTTTAAACACCAATTAAACACATTTTAAATCATAAATCATGAGGGAGATGATTCAGGTCATGCTTTCGTAAATTTTAGTATATCAAATTTCCTTCCAATGTATGCACCAGATCAGTGGCGTACCCAGGATGTTTTAAAGGGGGGGTTATTTTGTAAAAAAAATCCAAGCCCAGACTAAGTAGGCCTACCTTCAACATTGTCGAGACCGAGACCAAGTACCTTCAAAGTTGAGAACCCCTCTCAGTGGTGTGGGGGGTGTCCGTAAAATTGTTTCGAAGTCGAGGTCAAGTCCGGGGTTCAAGTACTTTTAAAATTTTCGAGACCGAGACCAATTAAGTACCTTCAAAGTTGAAAACACCTCTAAGTGGTTCCTTTGGTTCATTGTTATTACCAGGTATATACCCATCGATATACACTCGATGGGTATACCAGAATGGTTCTTTTTGCTTCGTCACCATACGATTGCTTGATCCTTTGAGTACACAATGACAATGTATATTCTGCGAACACTGAATCTTTTGAATTAGCAAGTATACCTAAGCGGAAAGCTGCATGAGGCTCATTTTGAATACAGTAGTATGAAGTAAATAATTATTACGGTGTGTTCTTGTTGCATGCACTGTTACTCCGTTTATTCGTTATACATAATTATTTGGGTCCACATATTTATAGTCGAGCGTGGAACATTATTTTGCCAACTAATGTGTATAAATAATAGAGTCATGGTGAAAATTAATTCGATATAGGATCTATCACTACACCATCTATACGCATTTTATCCTGCATTTTATCCTGCATTTTATCCTGGACTTTAATAATTTGCAGGGGTGGATGTGAACCAGCATTCGATGGTTTAATGAACAACATCGTTGGATCATTCAATATCGCTTCTGTATAGATTTCCGCACCACTCAACGCCATGTCAGAAAAGCATCTCAAAACAGGTGTGTACTTATTGAACATGAACATATTTACTTGTTCATAAATCTTATAATAAGGTATCTAAATGTGTGTTTTGTGTTATTATTAGACCTAGATTACACATGTATGTGCTATTTGTACAAGCCAACAGAATAATGGCTTTATTTTTTATTTTGTGTATGATTGTTATGATTTTTATGTTTGTTGTGTGTGTGTCTGTTTTTTTTTTTTTGGGGGGGGGGGGGTTTCGGAAAAACGTTGTTATGAGACTTGTAAAATGTAACATTCGGACATATTTGTTTAAATGCAGTTGCTTTATAACTAATTATTGTGGACAAAGTATTCCGGAATTGCCTGTTCAATGTCAATGTGGATTCAGAGTATTTGAATTTCATTTATTATTATGAACAATGTTATGTTGATTGATTACATGTTGTTTCTAGCTGTTAAAGGTATTTACGATTGAATTAGTGTTCGGATGTTATAACCTCTGTTACGGCTCTGTACAAAGTTATAACCTCTGTACAAAGTCACTTGCAATGAGCTAGCGAATATCACTGTGCATTTCGCTTATAATTATTACTCAGCCGCGTACCTTCTTTGCTCAGCCATATGATATCCATTGACGTGAATCATAATATCAGATCACAAAAATACACATTTCATGAAACATTCATCACTTTTTGCACAAAGTTATTAGATCCTTTTAATAATGTGAAAAGAATCTTTCTACTGAAAATGTTCTACTGAAAATTGTTCGCTATTTCTACCTGTTACATTAAATTGTAAATGACATAACTCTCTCCCCCATACCCCTCCCTCCTCTGCACCCCGCCCCCGCCCCCCCCCCCCCCCCCCCCCCCGCCCAAAAAACCCTCCCCCCAAATGTGTTTCTCTTTTCTTTTCTTTTCTCCATCTCACCTAAATTATGTTCCCTCTCTTTTCTCATCTTCTTCTTCACCCATTTCCTCCCCACACACCCTTCTCCTGCCTTCCCCCTCTGAGGCCCTCACTAACCATGTGTCTATCATTTTTCCCGACAGGTGATGCCAACCCACCCGTCAACCCCGATGTGCTGCGCATCTACAGCATGCGGTACTGCCCCTTCGTCGCCAGGGTCCTGCTGGTACTCGCTACCAAAGGAATAGAGTGAGTTTTCAAAGATGTCAGACTAAAAAACAAAATTAAACAAATATGTATGTAAATATTTACCTCATGGAATAGGGTGAACAATCTATAAATGTCAGATTTTATCGCCATACTTTCCATTGATTATTTATCAAATCTCTTTCGATAATAGTTATCTCTATGATTAAGGAGACATACACTGTCATAAGCCTGGGGCCCAGAAGAAAAAACCCGGCCCGGAGCCCAAACCCGGCGGGTTGAACCCAGTGACCCGGTCCGGATCCCAGGCTTACATACACATTATCCTTTCAGCCAACGTATTTCCTTTCAGATGTGAAGTGGTCAACTGCAACCTGCTCAGGAAGCCGGAATTCTTGCTGGAGCGGAATCCCGCAGGATCGGTTCCGGTCCTCGAGTATAAGGGTCACGTGATTCCCGAATCGATGGTCCTCGTTAACCTCCTGGAGGACCTGTTTCCAGACGCACCCAGAGTGACCGCTGTCGACCCCTTCCAGAAAGCTGAGGACACACTCGTCATGGACAAGTTCGGCAAGGTATAGCTTCTTGTTGTTGGTAGATTTGTTTGTTCGTTTGTGTGTGTGTGTGTGCGTGTGTGTTTGTGTGCGTGTTTGTTTGTGTGTGTGTTTTTTTGGTTTGTTCTCGCAGGTTATATAATTGTAAGAACTTGTTGTATTTTATGCGAGTCGATGGTCCTCGTTAATCTCCCGGAGGACCTGTTTCCAGACGCACCCAGAGTGACCGCCCGCCGACGGCCGACCCCTTCCAAAGAGCTAAGGACACAGTCATGGACAAGTTTGGCAAGGTAGCTTGTTGAATTGTTTGTTTTGTTAGTTAGTATTTGTGTGTGTGTGTGTGTGTTTGATTGTGCGTGTGTTTGTTTGTTTGTGTTTGTTTGATAGTTCTGGCAGGGTATGTAATTGTAAGAAATTGTGTGATTGTATGCGAGTCGAGGGTCCTCGTTAACCTCCTGGAGGACCTGTTTCCAGACGCACCCAGAGTGACCGCTGCCGACGGCCGACCCCTTCCAAAGAGCTAAGGACACAGTCATGGACAAGTTTGGCAAGGTAGCTTGTTGAATTGTTTGTTTTGTTAGTTAGTTTTTTTGTGTGTGTGTGTTTGATTGTGCGTGTGTTTGTTTGTTCTGGCAGGGTATGTAATTGTAAGAAATTGTGTGATTGTATGCGAGTCGATGGTCATCGTTAAAGGGGTAGTTTAGTTTTGGTAGAGAGGGCGCTGCACATCACAATTTTGTTGTGAGGTAATGAAAAACTGAGTGTCGAACTTGAGAGAACATGCAATTTTAATGGCAGAATAAACTTTATTTGGTCAAAATTGACCCAGAAACGGCTGAAATATCAATAAATGAATCTGATCTTATAATTATTTGGGGCCCAAATAATTAGATGATTTTTTCAAATTTTTTTTAAATGCTTGAACTTTTTCAAAAAAATTCAAAAGCGTTTTTTTAAATAGTTGTTGATGATCTCTCTATTTAATCATTATGTCAATAAAAACATCACATGCATAATTTTGTATGAAAAATGGTTGAAACCAACGCCTTTTTAGACAGCGCCATCTTGTGTTTTAATGGCTCTTTTTTTAATGATAACGGGCTTTTTACTTGGTCGTTTGTAATTTTGTATACCTTTCGAGCATGGTGGATTTATAACTATTAGTTTATAATGTTACTGTCCAGGTTTGGTTACTAAAGTTCAGCCTTACCAAAACTGTACTACCCCTTTAACCTCCTGGAGGACCTGTTTCCAAGACGCACCCAGAGTGACCGCTGCCGACCCCGGCCTTCCAGAACGCTGAGGACACACTCGTCATGGACAAGTTTGGCGAGGATAGCCTGTTGAATTGTTTGTTTGGTTAGTTAGCCGTTGTTGTTTTTTTGTATATGTTTGATTGTGCGTGTGTTTGTATGTTCTCGCAGGGTATGTAATTGTAAGAAATTGTTTGATTGTGTAGTCGAGTCGATGGTCCTTGTTAATCTCCTGGGGCTGGAGGACCTGTTTCCAGACGCAACCAGAGTGACCGCTGCTGACCCCTTCCAGAGAGCTAATGTTTGTGTGTTTTGTTTGTTTGTTTATTTGTGTGTTTGATTGTTTGATTGTTTGTATGTTTGTTTGTTAGTATGTCTCCCTGTATATTTGTTTGAAAGATTGATTGTTTGTTTTGTCAGTTTGTTTGTCTTGTTTGTTTGTTTTTAAGTACATTCAGGCAGAGTATGTTGTAATGATTTGTTTGATTATAATACACAATTCAGTTCGGTGCGGTCAATTTACAAGATTTTCGGAATATTTAACTTCACCTCCATGCAGGCCATCGCAGGTTTCTACACGTTTTACAGAAACAAGAGCAAAACCGAGGCTAAGGACGCAATCGGAAAGGGAATGGCGGAATTCGAGGCAAAGCTTATTGAAAGACAGACTCCCTTCTTCGGAGGTAAATTATAGTGACCATCAAAGAGAAACAAGAAAAGTGGCCACTCTACAAAGGTGACCTATTATAGACAGGTTTTTATTTGCAGGGGGTAACTTTTGTGTACCCCTTATAGGCAGGTTGGCTGATATAGACAGGTGGCCGCTAAGATGCATGTTTGACCGTGGTCAGACTGCATGATAACGGGCACTCGAATGATTGGGGTTTATTATATAAAGGATTTATCCATAGGTGTCGATTTCTTCTCACCATGGTGGGGGGGGGGGGGGGGGGGGGTTGATACGTAATTTCGACCATCTTCGGCGAGGGAGATAAGAGACCAGCCCACCAGCGTGCCAAGGTGGGGGGGGGGGGGGGGGATAGGGGTCACAAAATAGTTTTTTTTACCGAATGACACCTAAAGTCACCTGACATTGTGTGTACTAGCACACTTGGTGAGCACTTTGACCAAAAATAACCTTAGAAGGTTGGGGAGTAGGCCGCTATTTAGCCCATGTCGGGGCCAGGGGGCAGAGCCCCTGTTAGCCTTTCGGATTAAGCTGTTTCGAATGTAAAGATTATTAAGTGCACATTGCAAGCACCCTGATGGAACCCTGAATGGGATCGGTCAAGGGATACCCACATTTTGAATCTCAATGGGGGTCCAGGGTGCGGAGCCCCCTGAAGCGTTCGAATTTTCGATATCCAGAACTAAAGGTGTTCATTCATAATAATGTAAATAAGTAAAACAGTCAGCTATTAAATATTAAGTTATATATAGTTAACTCAATTTTAGTTGGCATAGGGGACTGGGTCAGATGGCCTTAATGGGGTCCAGAGGGCGCAGCCCCCGGAAGATTCTGGATTGGGACAGTTTACCACTCTCAAGATGTGGTTTAAAGAAAACTATTGTATACTATTGTATAAATGAATGAGAGGGGGCAATGCAAATAAATAACACAATTTTATATTTTCCTCCTTTTTCCATATTTCCACCCCTGAATGAAACCCATGTCCTCCCAATCAACGAAATTAATGATCATCATCTCCCGTTCATTTAATACAGGTGACCAATGCGGGCTAGTGGACTTGATGGCGTGGCCGTTCGTCGAGCGGATCGTTCTGCTCGACCCTCTGACCCTCAAAACCCTGCCGACACTCAAGGCGTGGTACGCGGGCATGGAGGAGGTGCCAGCCGTGAAGAAATGCGCGGAGCCCGGTGCTAAGATTATAGACTTCTACAAGGGCTACTTCGTCGACGACCCGTCGATATATGAGCCCTAAGTGCATGGGGCATCTACGATATTTTGTTTAAATAATTAATGGAACGTTAGAAATTGGAAGATTGGAACTCATTTGTATTCATCAAAGTTATAAAATAACGTACATGAAGTACAATATTGGACACTTTAGTTCGTCGTCCTTCAATGTTTGAGAAGTCTCGTCACCCTTACCCTAACCCTATAAAAGAATAACTGGACATAAATTAAACTGGTCCTTTCTAGATTTCGCAATTCCTATAGAATTTTAGTACATAACACACCAGGTCTTGTAGGCAATTGGTTAATTTTAAAGATATGAAAGAACTAATATTATTTGAGATATTACATTGGTAACCATTTGAGACGGTATTTTGTTACCTCTTTGTAAAATAATTACTTGATAAAATTTGATATCTGTGGTTTAATAAATAGTGTTGTGAGGAAACGTTTGAGTAGGTATTTCGTTACCTCCCTGTAAATGAATCACTATTTTTGAAAATAATTTATATTAAAAGTTAAACAAATAATTATAATGATATATAACTATTTCTGCCGTTACATTTGTGATAGTTATGAGACGGTATGCTTCGTTACCCCGCCTTGTAAAAGAATGGTAACTAGAAATGACAATACTTATTCGTCATCATGTATATATCCGTTTGAGATGTTACTTATGCCCGGCGCAGACAGAGCCGACTCGACCCGATCCGACTGGTTTTCAGCCTGATTAACTCCGAATGCGCTGCCCCAGCGGGACTCCGGTTTTTCCAATCAAGTGCATGCAGTCGGAGGTCATTCGAGGCAGATTCAACATGTTAGATTGGCTCCGACTGAGCGAAACTGACTCTAGCCTGACTGAAAACCAGTCGGATCGGGTCGAGTCGGCTCTGTCTGCGCCGGGCTTTAGTCTCCTTATTGTAAAATAATAAGAATGGGAAATA
Source organism: Echinarachnius parma (assembly GCA_037951105.1). Lineage (NCBI taxonomy): Eukaryota > Metazoa > Echinodermata > Echinoidea > Clypeasteroida > Echinarachniidae > Echinarachnius > Echinarachnius parma. The sequence continues at coordinate 16,705 of JBAMJV010007990.1, read as the reverse complement.
TTTTTATTCTTTAACATGGATGTTAATCTATCACTCAGTGAAGTTTTAATTGATCCATTATACATGTTATATCAAATCATTTAGAGTTTTCACGTTTTTTCTTGTGCTTTGTTGTTTGGCTTATTATGAGTGAATGAAAATCTGATCTTATGAAATAAATGGATCATTACAAAAAAAATGAGCAATAAGTAAATGAGTAGTACTGAGTAAATATACATGTATGTCTATAATCGCCAGAATACTTTCATAACAACACTATGTTTTATACATCGTGCTATAATTGGTTGCTCTTCACATAAAAACAACGTTAGTTCGACCCGTTGGTAAAGATGAAAGAAAGATGAAAGACAAATTATATAATTTATGTTCCATATTGTTATAAGAAGTTTACTCACGTCTGCAAAAAATTAGTATGTATTATATATATTGTAAAGAAGGATAAACTGAGAAACAGTTTATTTTTCCAAATGCCTTAATATAAACTGTACTTTTAGTTTGAAACAATATTGTAATCAAAATTGTATGAGTTGTCAATTTGTCTGAAATTGTGTCGAAATCAATAAATGCCGAGAAGGTGAAAGAAAAAAATAAGAACGTTATTTCGTCTCCCTGCTGGTTGGTTTGAACGAATATCTTACAAGCTAAACAACAAAAACACATCATCCTGGTGACTACATTTCCAAAACTATCATAAATGTGTGGGCTGCAGACCATATATCCCCTAACCACCCCCCCCCCCCCCCCCGACTGTACACCCGACCAATGCTGTCTTGTCTTTGTGCATTTACCAGGTCTATTATTACCACGTCGCTCAATGGTTCTTTCTGCTTCTAGTCCGGCAGCATGTCCACGTAAATAAAGTCCCGTGGGATTTTTTGTATGAAAGCAAGCCACCCATCCAAATGTCTCAAGGGCACCCCGAAGAACAATAAAAAACATGTTGGCAATCTGAAATCCCTGGCAGATGAAAATTGTGAGGGAAAAAAGGAAAACAACACAATTTTACTTGGTAGACCTTTTTATTTTTAGGGGTAGGTCAATGTTGGTGTAGAGGGCGCTTCAAAATATAACATTTTTGCGAGGTGATGAAAAACTTAGTGTAGATCGAAGAATTAGCATATAATGTTAATTATACAACAAACTTTATTTGGTCGAAATCGGTTTAGAAACGGCTGAAATATCCATCAATATATCGTTCATGATATATGTGAGGAACCAACTTTTATTCGATAATTCAAGAAATTATGATTAAATCATTACACAGTTTGAAAATGCACTAAACATTTTTTTAAAATTGTTTTTGATGGGATCTCTATTGGTATAATTATATTTACCAAGCATCATATTTACTATGATTCTATTTTTGATCAAATTATGGTTGATACTTGAGGTGTCTGGAGGGCGCCCTGTTATGTTAACAACTACTTTTCTAAATAAAAACAGCCCTGTTTCTTAGTATGATTTGTTTACCATTCAAGCATCATTTAATAATAACTGTTTGTTTTAACGAAGGCTGACATTCCTGCTAGTAGCTCGGCACTGTGAGCACCATGCGACAACCATCTGCTTTTGTTCTGCATAAGCCTTCACCAGCATCCTCTTAATTGTCTTCACATGGGACAAGAGTAGTTTCAGTGGGACCTTTGCTCTTTTTGTAGCATCTGTTATGTGGTAGGCGACGACTGGCTGACCACCCTGCCCTCTGTCACGTGTGACACCCTTTAGAGAGGTTGGAATTACATCATAGCGATCAAAGACCATGTGGACTTCATCGGTATCACTGTATCTCTCCAGGATACGGGTCGTGAACTGATCAGCCAGCTGGTTACAGTATAGGGTTTTGTCGGGCTTTTGTAGTGACGGGACATATGCCTTGGCATCGACAACAATGTGACTGAAGTATATCAGATAATGCGCTGGGTACGCGGTGATGGTAACTTCCCAGAAATCAACAGACGCCTAGGTGACGCACGAGACTCTCAAACGGAAGCATGCCACATGGCACAGAAAGATCTAGGTACCAAGAAACTATCAATGCCACAATGTGAAAGCGACTCAAGGAACGTTATCAGAAACAACTGTCAGTAATAGGTGTCAGTGATCCCAAAGCCTTAACCAGTGGACAGTTACCAAGTGGTGGTGGGACCTTCACTCGGTTTCAATCAACTCCCTACGACAAGGACATGTGCTTCTTTTGTGATTGCGTGGGATCAAGTAGAAAACCACTCCACAAGGTTGCCACAACCAAAGCTGGTAAAATACGGAGACAAGCTGTGGAAGAGAGCAAAAATGACACATTGAAAGTTAAACTATCCACATCCATCAATCCGGAGGATGCCCACGTTTTTGGCATTATATATCACAAGAGGTGCTGGGCGACACATGTGACTAATGTGGAATTCAGACAAATAAGTCACAGATACGAAGTCATCACAGGTCAACACGCATGCCCTCAGTATAGCCCAACACACAGTCAGCATGTTCCTGTCCAGGTACCAAGTCAGCAACAAGAAGTCACATTCTCTCAGGATGATGCGTGAAATGCCACAGCAGCTTGCAGTTGGAGTGGCCACTAGGCAGGCCATTCGAAGCAAGAAAATCGTCAACATCCTGAATGGATTTGGCATGTCAGTTGGATATACACGATTCCCGCGGTTGGAAGGGCAAGTTATGACTTTTGTCCTGCAGCGAATAAATTAGGCCAACGATGGTTTTTACGTACCACCAGATGTTGTACAGGGGAAGACATATCTTTCGCAGTAGACAACGTTAACTTTGCAGAATACACTCCCGATGGGAAGTGCACTTTGCATGGGACAGCAATGGCAATTTACCAAAGATGCCAACATGACGATGAGACACCAAGACTAGACTTCAGATTGTTCCCTTCCAGATGTTACCTGACTGATGGGTCCCAAAATATCGTTTACAGTCAAACCTGTGTATAATAACTACCAAAGGAAAACAAGAAAAATGGCTGCTATATAAACAGGTGACCTTTATAGACCAGTTCATTAAATAACATACAGTGAAACCTTTGTATGGTCACCTCCCAAGGGAAAATAGAAATGTGGCCGCTTTAAACAAGTGAACTTTATAGACAACTTCCATAAAACAGTGTATAGTGACCACCCGAAGGAAACAGGGATAGTGTATAGTGACCATCCAATGCAGACAAGAAGTGTGGACGCTATAAACAGGTAACCTTTTTAGACAAGGTCATATAGTACGGTTAACCTGTTTAATTCCGTATACAGTACTAGTAGCCGCCTATGCAATTGAAAATATGTATGACTTTTGGCCTAAATTTGGCCAAATAACAACCAAAAAAAGCCAAAATGTTGTCAAAATTTTGGCCAAATTTTGGCCAAATGTGTATAATTTGGCCAAAATTTGGCAAATATTTGGCGAATATTTGGAGAAAATGTTGCCAATATTTTGGCCAAAATGTCCCTATAATGCCACCATACTATAGAGTGATTTGTAAAAAAAAAATCAAGGTGATTTAAATCGTGATTCAAATTAAACCTAGAGCCTCAGGCTTATTCGATGATTTGTTTAAATATATAAAATCCTTAAACTTTTTCAAAAAATGTCAAGAGGTTTTTAAATAGTTGTTGATGATCTTTGTATTTAATCATTATTTTAATAAAAGATCACATGCACAATTTTGTATTGTACAGGTTTTGGTTGCTAAAGTTCAGTCTTACCAAAACGAAACTATCCCTTTAAGTACCAATTATTGCGAAATAGGGCTTGTCTTCAAAGCTTAGTCAAATATGTATTATGAAGCGAACCCGATCTTTGTTCTGCCCCTATGCAAATTATCTTGACAAAATATGTAATTATCCAAAGCAATATTACATACCCCCCTCCCACATCATCCCCTCGGGCGCTTCGCTCCCTCGCATCATCCCCCCACTTCTCAAAACAGATCAACGCCACTGCCGTCATGCGTCCAAAGAGTCGGTTAACCAATTCATAAAATGGTGGCATCTAGCTTTTTTTTTTTACTTTGTACACAGTTATAACTTTCCACTCGATAGTTACAAATTCAAACACATAAATCGTAGATATCTTTTTGACGAAAGGGAAATTCGAGAAAAAAACTGTTCCATGCTCCTATTGGTAACATGAATACAACAATGTATGAGAGAACCACTTGAGTTCCAAGTAAGTTTTGTGGATTTGGACAATGTTACTAGATCCATTTAAGAAAAACGAGGAGACTAAGAGCGGCCACACCTTCCTCATACATGTACCCAGTCATTGCAACTACCCCTCGATCCCCCCTTCTCCGCGAGTGATAATCACAAACTTGTGTTTGTTATGTATTTCATATCATTAGTTTATTGATGATTATGAAACAATAACATGAAGAAAATTATATCTAAGATATTTTTTATTCATCGTCGTCATTGTATTTTATTTACATTTAGTAATATTTAGTGAGAAATCGATTGCATGTCAAAGAGTTTACATTATCGCTTTAAGTTCCCCCAAATAGGTTTGCGAAGATCAGTTGATCAGATGACCTGCATTTAGTGCCTTATATTTTATATTTTTATATTATGGTATAATCGGTTATCCCATGTTGATTACGTTAGGTTGTTTTTCGAGCACTAGCGCTATATACCAGTAACATCCGAGAAAATATTACAAATAACAGGAAGGTTGTCTGGTTTCGTTTCTGGAAAGATCCGGTTGAGTTTAAATAACAAGGATAAAATAACATAATCATACAATAACACAATTCAGGATGAGGGGGTGCAGGGGCCACGTGCCCCACCCCTACCCTTTTACCCTTTTACGTTAATTTATACGTTGAAGCATGGTTTTCTTTTGTGTTCATAATTTGGGGATCTTTATTTTCTTTGTTTGTCAACTCAAAGTGCCGCCCCCTCTTTTATAAATTCCTATCGATCGGCCATTGATAAATGTATACCCAGATCATAAGGCTCTGTCTTTGTTTTTCTTATGTTTCGTGTTTTGGGCCTGCGAAGGGAAGAATCCCGTCCCCAGGTTTACACTTTCTTATCACTTCCTCACTTCCCTGTGTCTATAATTGTGAAATCAGATTGTTAATGGGTCACGAACATAGTTTTGTCATTGTTAGATCTGAATAACAACTTTGGGAAACCCATACAAAAAAATGAAAATAATATTTTGTTTTTATACCCGACAGTTATGCCAAAACATACAACTGTATGTATTTATATATGTAGTAAATTGCAAGAAATAATCATAAATGATTGGAGAGTAAGAAATTATAGCGTCACTTTAAACAATGTTCAATGTTCACAAAAATCTATGTCGATTTGTTAATAACCCAATGGTTTGTTTCTCGTGACTTATTTTATGGCACTTATACAGTAAATCGTGATTAATTGACCTTTCACCACAAAACAATCGTTATGTCGCTGCAGCCTGAGAAGGTCAAGAGTGATCTGTGCGCTGAAAGCACCATTTGCAAGCAGTTGTTTGAGGAATTCGTCAGCTGTAACCAGCTGGCTGATCAGTTCACGACCCGTTACCATGTACCCTGGAGAGATACAGTGATGCCGATGGTCCACCTGGTATTTGATCGCTATGATCCTAATATACCTCTCTAAATGGTGTCACACGTGACAGAAGGCAGGGTGTTCAGCCAGTCATCGCCTACCACATAAAAATGCTACACAAATAGCAAAGGTCCCACTGAAACGACTCTTGTCCCATGTGAAGACAAATATGGAGCTCACTGGCTATCTTGCTAAGACAATGCTGGTGAAGGCTCATGCAGAACATATAGTGAATGTGATGCTTGATAAATATAATTATACCAATAGAGATACAGTACCATCAAAAGCAATAACAAACAAATGTATGGTACATTTTCAAAAATGTGTTAGAATTAAATATTTTCTTAAATTATCGAATAAAAGTTGGTCAATATATTAATGGATATTTCAGCCGTTTCTGAACCAATTTCGACCAAATGAAGTCTGTTCTATAATTAACATTACATGCTAATTCTTAGATCTACACTTAGTTTTTTTATCACCTCGCAAAAATATTATATTTTGAAGCGCCCTCTACACCAACATTGACCTACCCCTAAAAGTAAAAAGGTCTACCAAGTAGTGCTGTTATCCGATCCGATCCGAGAAGGGAATTCCCGGCGAACATGCCCTTCAACCGGGAAATTAGCGGTCCGAGAAATGGCCCTTTTTTTCTATAATTCTCCTTTTGGCAACCCATTTTTTTTCAGTAATAATAACAAATTTGTATACTGTACATATAAGAAAAAAATGGGATCAACTCAAGTAATTTGCAGTAGGTATGACAGATTTATGACTTGTGGCTAGGACCAGGAGCAGAGAAGGTCACAATGTTTAAACAGGTTGAGCCTTGAAGTCAATTACCAGAATTTGTGCAGAGCTATACAAAGGGTTTAAGGAGAATGCCCCCACCTGTTGGAAAGCTTACCCCCAGCCTTTGAATATACTTTTTTAGTCTTTTTCTTGACTCCCACAAACATATATTGTGAACTGGCTTTTCATGTGTATGCTTTATTGAACATAACTATACACAAAAAAAAAACATAACTCTGCCCCAAACACTGGCACACCCCCCAAAATAAATGACCCCAATGCTGCCACCCATTTTTTTTGGACAAACTTGTTAAACTTTGTGTTTCTTGTCATCATAAAAAATTTGCCCAAACATGATCTTACACAGGCCCCGAGTTTACATGTGGTTGTGAGTTTGGTATATATGCATGCCCACTGAACCTTGGCTAATATATATATATGGTATGTCTCCTCATAACTCCCCAAAATAGCAACTGTGTGTGCATAGGTACAGACAGTGTTTTTGTTCATTCACAAGGGAACCGGGACGAACCGGGACCCGTTAATCATTTTTTATTTCTATGAGCCGGGATCCGAGACGGGATATTTGTTTTACCTAACAGCATTACTACCAAGTACAATTTTGTTGTTTTCCTTTTTTCCTTCACAATTCTCATCTGCCAGGGATTTCAGACTGCCAACATGTTTTGTATTGTTATTTGGGGTGCCCTTGAGACATTTGGATGGGTGGCTTGCTTTCATACAAAAAATCCCACAGGAATTGTCAGGCTCCTTGACTATTCGTCACCACAACACAATGACAATGTATATTCTGCCAACATTCTTTTGAATCAGCAGAACGCAAGCGGAAAGCTGCATGAGGCTCATTTTTAGCTCATCCGGCCCGAAGGGCCCGATGAGCTTATGCCATGGCGTGGCGTCCGTCGTCCGTCCGTCCGTCCGTCCACAGTTTTCAAAATGCTTCTTCTTCGTTATTTTTCAACCGATTTTGATTCTGATTGTTTCATAAGATAGGGCTAGGAGGGGGATTTAAAACTTCTACACAGAATCGTGGAATTCATTATATATGCTAATTTATGCAAATTTATTCGAAATCACAAAAAATGCTTCTTCTCCTTCATTTCTTGACCGATTTTGATTTGGTTTGCTTTATCTGGTAGAGCTAACTTTGGTACACTAAACTTCTACACAGAATTTAGAAATTTTTCTCCATTAATTAATTATGGTAATTTATGCAAATTTATTCCAAAAATCACAAAAAATGCTTCTTCTCCTTCATTTCTCGACCGATTTTGATTTGGTTTGCTTTATCTGGTAGAGCTAAGTTTGGTACACTAAACTTCTACACAGAATTTTGAAATTTTTCTCCATTAATTAATTATGGTAATTTTTAATTTATTTATTTATTTATTTATTTATTTATTTATTTATTTATTTATTTATTTATTTATTTTTATTATTTATTTATTTTTTAATTTTTTTAATTTATTTTATTTATTTTATTTGTTTTATATATTTTTTAAATTTAATTTTTAATTTATGTTTGTATTTATTTATTTATTTTTTCCCATGTCCCTTCTGGGGCGTCAAATTTATATTTTTTTCACTCTAATTTTGTTTAAATTAATTTTTATGTCCCTTCCAGGGCATGACATTTTTATTTTTTGACCAGTTGAAAAGTGTACCACATGAAATTTGCGATATTTGATGTTGCGAGATGCCGGATGAGCGCTACGTCATTGACGTTCTGGTTAATTCAGTAGTATGAAGTAAATATTACGGTGTGTTGCATGCACTGTTACTCCGTTCATTCGTTATACACAATTATTTGGGTCCACATATTTAGAGTCGAGCGTGGAACATTATCTTGCCAACTAATTTATATAAATAATAGAGTCATGGTGAAAATTCATTCGATATAGGACCTATCACTATACCAACTATACATACCTGGATTTTATTTATCTTGGACTATAACATAATTTGCAGGGGTGCATGGATGTGAACCAGCATTCGATGGTTTAATAAACAACATCGTTGGATCATTCAATATCGCTTCTAGATTTCCGCACAACTCATCGCCATGTCAGAAAAACACCTCAAAACAGGTACCTATTGAACATAATTACTTGTTTTTAAATCATATAATAAGGTATATAAATGTATGTTTTATCTTATTATTAAACCCAGATTACACATGTATGTTCTGTTTTGCACAAGCAAAAATAATAATGATTGTGTGTGTGTGTGTGTGTGTGTGTGTTCGTGTGTTTGTGTATGATTAGTATTATTTATTTTGTGTGTGTCATTGTTTTTTGTTTGTTGTGGCTGTTGTTGTTGTGTGTTTTTTTTTTGGGGGGGGGGGGGGGGGGGTTTAGAGAAACGTTTTTATGAGACTTGTAAAATGTAACATTCGGACATATTTGTTTACATGCAGTTGTTATGAACAATGTTATGTTGATTGAATACATGTTGTTCCTAGCTGTTAAGGGTATTCACGATTTAATTGCTCGGATGTCTAACTATCCACTGGAAGTTATAACTTTGTACAACGTCGGTGCAATTATTTAGCGAATATCACTGTGTATTTTCGCTTATTACACAGCCTAGTAGTAGTACCTTCTTTGCTCAGCCATTTTTTTTTTTTTTAGCAGATGTTTTTCTGCATTTATTAAAGAAAAATCAAAATCAACATATTCAAATAACAATACAAGTGTATAACATAATTGATTAACATAAAATGTGACATTTGATATCAAAAGAAAATACATATATATATATATATATATATAATTCAGAACTTAAATCAGTTGAATGTAATGAAAATAATCAAAATAAATGCAGGGGCAAACTATCATATATGAATGCTTGAGTCGATAGCAGCCATGATATAATGATATCCATTTACGTGAAATGTTCACAAAATAACTTAATTGACATCATTTATCAGATCACAAAAATATACATTTTATCAAACATTAATCACTTTTTGCACAAAGTTACTAGATCCATTTAATGTGAAAAGAATCGTTCTACTACAAATAGTAAGAATATATTTTCGTTTTAATAATTTGCACCTGTTACATTAAATTGTAATGACATATTAACTCTCTCCATCATTCCCTCTCTCCCCTATGCCTCCCCCCCCCCCCCCCGTGACTCCCCCAATTCCCCATCTCTATCTTTCTTTCTTAACCCCCTTAATCTCTTTTTAATTTCTCTCTCCCCACTCTCTCTACGCTCCTGCTCCCTCTACGCTCCCCCTCCCTCTACGCTCCCCCTCCCCCTCTCTGTCCTCGTCACTCTCTTCTCTCCCTCTCACCGAAATTATATTCCCTCCATTTTCTCATCTTCTTCACCAATCTTCTCCCCACGCCTCTCCCCTCTCATGGCATGCCTCCCCCTCCATTGCCCTCACTTACCTATAGAGTACAGAAGCCATGATGTCATAAAAACACTTTTTTAGAATTGTCAAATTTGGACTTCATTTTCAGAAAGAGCATAACAAATAATGTCCAAATACCGAAAATCAAAGGAATAGGTTACGTATTGGCTGAGATATGCCCATCCGAATGAATTTTACTTCAATAGGCAATCAGTGTTATAGTGCACTGGTTCCTAAATTTAGGAACCAGTGCACTATAACACAGATTGCCCATTGACAAAAAAATCATTCGGATGGGCATATCTCAGCCAATACGTAACCTATTCCTTTGATTTTCGGTATTTGGACATTATTTGTTATGCTCTTTCTGAAAATGAAGTCCAAACTTGAAAATTCTAAAAAAAATGTTTATGACATCATTTATGACATCACACTTCACCACTCTATATCGCATCCTTCTCGACAGGCGATGCCAACCCACCCGTCAACCCCGATGTACTGCGCATCTACAGCATGCGGTACTGCCCCTTCGTCTCCAGGGTCCTGCTGGTACTCGCTACCAAGGGAATAGAGTGAGTTGGACTTTTTGTTAAGATGTTCAAAACAAAAATTAATTTTTAATTATTTATACCAATATCATTGTAAGCTTCTTCTGAATGTTGTGTGGCAGTTTTAATGAAAAAGGAACGCTGTCTACCTAATGAAAAGAGTGCAATTTTCGGAAAATTTAATTAAGATTGTATCACCTACTTGCCTTTTATTAATTAATACAATCGAAAAACGATACGGAACGCTTTTCTTTCAATCATAAATATCTCTGTAATTAAGGAGACATACACAATATCAATTATCCTTTCAATAATGTATTTCCTTTCTAGATGTGAAGTGGTCAACTGCAACCTGAACAAGAAACCGGAATTCTTGCTGGAGCGGAATCCCGCGGGATCGGTCCCAGTCCTCGAGTATAAGGGTCACGTGATTCCCGAGTCGATGGTCCTCGTTAACCTCCTGGAGGACCTGTTTCCAGACGCACCCAGAGTGACCGCTGCTGACCCCTTCCAGAAAGCTGAGGACACACTCATCATGGACAAGTTTGGCAAGGTAGCCTGTTGAATGGTTTGTTTTGTTAGTTTGTTGTTTTGTTTTGTGTGTGTGTTTGATTGTGCGTGTCTTTGTTTGTGTGTGTTTGCTTGTTTGTTTGTTCTCACATGCAGGGTATGTACTTGTAAGAAATTATATGATTGTATACGAGTCGATGGTCATTGTTAATCTCCTGGACCCCTTCCAGAGAGCTTAGGACACATTCGTCATGGACAATTTTGGTATGGAAACGTTTGTTTTGTTAGTTAGTTCTTGTTATTTGTTTGTTGTGCGTTTGTTGTTTTGTTCTGGCAGGGTATATCATTGCAAGAAATTGTTTGATTGCATGCGAGTCGATGGTCCTCGTTTATCTCCTGGAAGACCTGTTTCCAGACGCGCCCATAGTGTCCGCTGCTGACCCCTTCCAGAGGGCTATAAGGGCACACTCGTCATAGACAAATTTGGCAAGGTAGCTTGTTGAATTGTTTGTTTTGTTAGTTAGATGGTGTTGTTTTTTGCGTGCGTGCGTTTGTTATGTAATTGTAAGAAATTGTATGATTGTATGCGAGTCGATGGACCTATTTCCAGACGCGCCCAGAGTGATCGCCGCTGATCCCTTCCAGAGAGCTTATAAGACACATTCGTCATCGACAAGCTCGACAAGGTAGCTTGTTGTTGTTGGTAGATTTGTTTATTTGCTTCTTTGTTTCTTTGTGTTTTAGTTCGTTAGTATGTTTATTTGTTTGATTGATTGATTGATTGATTGTTTTGTTTGTTTGTGTTTAAGTATATTCAGGCAGATTATTTTATTGTAAGAATTTGTGTGATTATAATACACAATTCAGTTTTGTGCGATCAATTTTACATGATTTTCGCAATATTTTACTCCATCTCCAGGTCATCGCAAGTTTCTACACGTTTCACAGAAACAACAGCAAAACCGAAGCTAAGGACGCAATCGGAAAGGGAATGGCCGAATTCGAGGCAAAGCTCGCAGAAAGACAGACTCCCTTCTTCGGAGGTACGTTACCACACGAGATAGACAAACCTGTGTTTAGTGACCATCTAAGAGAGTGACCACTCTACAAAGGTGACCTCCATATAGACATATTTCATATGTCATATGTAGGGGATCACTGTGGGTGCCCCTTATAGGCAGTTTAGGGTTAGATGGCCTTAATAGCACTCTGAAGATGTGGTTTTAAGAATACTATTGTATCAACTTTTACATAAATGAATGAGAGGGGGCAATGTCCCTTTGAACCCCAAATATTGGGGAGATATATCCCCCAATCCCCCATGATCAACGCCCATGTATGTATCCGTAAGATTGTTAATGTTATCATTAAATTACTTGGGGCACGTGCCCCCCCCCCCCCCCCCCTCTTTCTATCATACAGGGTGGCCCCCCTAAAAAACGGAACGGGGCACTTCCCAAAATATAGTGACAAATTGATTATGTCTATCGGATAGGGTGTCTTTTCCAATGAAAAATGATACCAGGAACAGTCATTTTGGTTGTGTAGTTTTTGTTTTAGGGCGCTGTAAGGGACACTATGTCAGGCTCCCATTATTGTCAATTTTTACCAAGTCAGTGCCTGATAAATCGCACTTACTGCCCGTCATAGCACCGAACAACGAGCAATTACGCGCGCCATTGTTAGTGTGCATTCAGCTACAGTTGCATGCAAAATTATTCAACCCCCCTCCCATTTTGGACATTCTGGCAAAATGAGTGACATTACAACCTCAGACTATTACTAAATCATTCAAGTGGTGAACAGATGGTTTATTACAATTGAATACCAGACAAAAAGTCAAGATTGAATTCATAGTCCATCCAAAATTGTAACTATCACACAAAAAGCAAGTTGCAAAATTATTCAACCCCCTATAAACACACATGGATGAATACTGTTTCATCAGTCCATAGAACAGTGTCCCAGAACTTCTGTGGCTTTGACAGGTTGGTTTTAGCATACTGGAGGCGACTTTTCTTGTGGTGTGGCTTCAGCAGCGGTGTGCGTCTAGGGGTTCTGGCTTTGAGCCCTTCAGCATGTAGTGTACGGCGTACCGTGTCCACTGAAACATCAGTTCCTCCTTCAGCCAAGTTATCCTTCAGGTCTTTGGCTGTAAGCCTAGGGTTCTTGTCCACCTGTCTTCTCAGGAATCTTGCTGCGGCTGCTGAAAGCTTCTTCTTTCATCCACGACCATGTTGTGTAGCCGCAGTACCGGTGGCATTGAACTTGCGAATGATGCTCCCAACCAGGGGTGTCGATCCTGGGGGGGCAGGGGGGGCGGTCGCCCCCCCAATGAAAATATTGGGGGAGCGAACATATCATTTCGCCCCCCCAATAATTCTGAAAATGAGGAAGAAAAAAATCGAGTGATATAATGCCAAAGAGGGGAAAGACACATTATTTTATAAATAATTAATCTTCAAAATAGCCGTTTTTTAGTTTGAAAAGGACTGTAAATCTCTTTTTTGCCGCGCGCTTCGCGCGCATACAGTTTCTCATATTGCAAGTTTCATTTGGGTTGCGGGAACTCACCTTTTGAAACGTGTTGGGCAGCGTAATTTCTCAAACGCACACCTCAAACGAAGTTTATTAAACCCTCATCTTTAGATAGCACACCGTCACAGAAAATAAAATAATCTCGGTACATATGCGCTGAACGCAAATCAAATTGGAATATCATGTCCCCCCACATTTGAAAAAGGAGCAGATTGTCCCCCTCCCTTTGTCATTATGTATGTTTGGTTCCATACCTATATACTTCATATTACGTGAAATTTCTGTCTCGGGTGTGCACCAAATCGCACAATTTCACGCCCAAAAATGCAAAAGCTCCCTACTGTGGGAGGGGGACACCCCCTCCCACACCCTCCCCCGCTCGGTCGCTTCGCTTCCTCGCACTGTCTCCCCTACACTTTTGAGAAATTGTTGACGCCCTTGCTTAGTTTCATGGGAGCCCAATGCCCTAGACTATATCGATGGCTCTATAGTATACATGATCACGTGGATCCATCTCATGCAAGGCTCAGTCTTTTCCTCGCTATGCCCTTTAAAAATACGTTATGAGTAGGTTCACTATTTTATACAATTTTAACACCCATGCTAGGAGCAAATGTCTGAAATCTAAAAGCTTCCGGGGGCTCCGCCCCCTGGACCCCCATTATTGTCCCCAAATGTGGGTTCCCCCCAAAGTCAGGTCTTCGAGCCATCAAGACACTTTCAATGAGCGCATAATACAAACTTCCGGGCATGCCAATGTGGGGCTTTTAGCTCTCTCAGTGGTCACTCTGGAAAAATTTTCAAATTTCGCCCCCCAATCTCAAAAACGGATCAACACCCCTGCTCCCAACAGTGTCTCTGGGAACATTTAAGAGCTTGGATATCTTCTTGTACCCATTTCCTTTCTTGTGCAAAGCTACTATCTCCTCTCTAAACTTCTGGGACCACTCTCTTGCCTTAACCATCTTGCCAACACAGTGCAATAGACATGAGGAGTACTGACACAAGGTGTACAGTACCCATTGGGTGGAGTATTAGGTAATCATGCAAATGTATGCTGCTAAGCATGTGTCACGGTTGAATTCTCCTCAAAACATGTGCATGTGGCTCTTGATTTGACATTATTCATGTATTCATCCAGGTGTGTTTATAGGGGGTTGAATAATTTTGCAACCTGCTTTTTGTGTGATTGTTGCAGTTTTAGATGGAAAATGAATTAAATTGTGACTTTTGCTCTGGTATTCAATTGTGATAAACCATCTGTTCACCACTTGAATGATTTAGTAATAGTCTGCAGTTGTAATGTCACTTATTTTGCCAGAATGTCCAAAGTGGGAGGGGGGTTGAATAATTTTGCATGCAACTGTAAGTACAGAGATAATGGGCATAGTTGTTCGATAATATGACGGGCAGTAAGTCCGATTTATCAGGCACTGACTTGGTAAAAATTGACAAAAATGGGAACCTAACATGGTGTCACTCACAGCGCCCTAACACAAAAACTGCACGACCAAAATGACTGTTCTTGGTTTCGTTTTTCATTGGAAAAGACACCCTATCCGATGGACATAATCATGTTGGTACTCTATTTTGGGAAGTGCCCCGTTCAGGTTTTTTTTTTTTGGGGGGGGGGGGGAGGCACCCTGTATAGCAGAATCTTAATCGGGGCAAAAACGACAGTATGAACATGAATGATAGTATAAATTATTTGTCCTCCTTTTTTCCATATATCCACCCCCGAATCAAACCCACTTTCTCCCAATCAACGAATGATCATCATCATCTCCCGTTCATTTACAGGTGACCAATGCGGGCTAGTGGACTTGATGGCATGGCCGTTCGTCGAGCGGATTGTTCTGCTCGACCCTCTGACCCTCAAAGACCTGCCCACGCTCAAGGCGTGGTACGCGGGCATGGAGGAGGTGCCAGCCGTGAAGAAATGCGCGGAGCCCGGTGCTAAGATTATAGACTTCTACAAGGGATACTTCGCCGGCGACCCGTCGATATACGAGCCCTAAGTGCATGGGGCATCTACGATATTCAAAAAATAATAATTAATGGAACGTTATAAAATTTGTTATCAAAGTTATAAAATAACGTACATGAAGTACAATATTGGACACTTTAGTTCGTCGTCCTTCTGTGTTTGAGAAATCTCGTCACCCTAACCCTAACCCTATAAAAGAATTATAACTGGACATACATTAAACTGGTCCTTTCTAGATTTCGCAATTCCTATAGGATTTTTTTAGTACAGAAGCCACCAGGTTCCGTAGGCAATTGGTTAATTTTAAAGATATGAAAGAACTAACATTATTTGAGATATTACATTGGTAACAGTTTGAGACGGTATTTTGTTACCTCTTTGTAAAATAATTACTTGACAAAATTTGATATCTGCGGTTTAAAAAATAGTGTAACTATAGTTGTGAGGAAACGTTTGAGAAGGTATGTCGTTACCTCCTTTTTAATGAATCACTATTATTTGAAAATAATTAATGTTAAAAGTTAACCAAATAATTATAATGATATAACTATTTCTGACGTTACATTTGTGATAGTTATGAGACCGTATGCTTCGTTACCCCGCCTTGTAAAAGAATGGTAACTAGAAATGACAATGTACTTATTCGTCACCATGTATATCCGTTTGAGATGTTACTTATGCCCGGCGCAGACAGAGCCGACTCGACCCGATCCGACTGGGTTTCAGCCTGATTAACTCCGAATGCGCTGCCCCAGCGGGACTCCGGTTTTTTCCAGTCAAGTGCCAGTCGGAGGTCATTCGAGGCAGATTCAACATGTTAGATTGGCTCCGACTGAGCGAAACTGACTCTAGCCTGACTGAAAACCAGTCGGATCGGGTCGAGTCGGCTCTGTCTGCGCCGGGCTTTAGTCTCCTTATTGTAAAATAATGAGAATGTGAAATATGTATATTCTTTAAAAATGGATGTTCATTTATCACTCAGTGAAGTTTTAATTGATCCATTATACATGTTATATCAAATCATTTAGAGTTTTCACGTTTTTCTTGTGGTTTGTTGTTTGGGTTTTTATGATTGAATGAAAATCGTTCCAGGAACGCAATGTGTTTGTACGTATGCCAGTTAGCATCAATCGGCGGTCGGTTATAAAATCAGACATCAATTTTTGTCTTCACGAGGTAAACATTGCTTATTTGTTTAATTGAAACTATCACACAATCATTATTCACGAGAATCTTTCAAATATTCATGTATCGGTATGATTATATACCTAGTAGGTCTATGGAATAATAGCTATTTTTATACTCAATAATTATATCAAATTTGTAAACTGATCTTATGAAATAAATGGATCATTACAAAAAAATGAGCAATAAGTAAATGAGT
>JBAMJV010007989.1:35000-40284 GCA_037951105.1 Echinarachnius parma | reverse complement strand
ATTCAGTGTCCTACCTTTCTCTCTGCAGCTCTTGATTGGCCGTTTCCATCTCTGCTACCAGCCAGGACGGCATCTTGTGGAGCCGGTTGCTATAGGCTACAGACCAGAGAAATGAACAAGGGGGGAAGAGTTAACTCGTTGTACCTTATATTGGTATTAAAGACAAACTGATTCTTTTTTTAAAATATTACAATGTAATTTATTGCAACCAAATTAAAAAAGGAAGTTGGATTATTTACAAACGGTACAAGAACAAAATATCTCATATTGATATTCAATTAAAGGTTCATTCTTCATATCTCATATTGGTATTGAATACTGGTAGGGATCCCTTTCTGTTCGCTTTGTGTGCATTTTCAAGGTATGGAAACTCAAAAACTTATATTTCATAATGTTATCTGACTTGGCCAAATCATTGATTGGCTCAACAAAGTCACATGTTTGCAGTGATATTTTGTTATACCACACGGAAGAGTCGCAATATATCGATAGAGGAAAATTTTCGTTTAGCAAACAATGAAAGTGATTCTATTGATTGCAAGTGTTATATGATATCACATGTTGCAAGAGAGATCATTGTATTATAACGTCACAATGAGAGAGAGAGAGATTCTAATTCTATTATGATTCTATTATTGCGTTTGAATATTCAATTTTACCCTCTTTCGGCCGCAGCGATGACTTCCGTCTGTACAGCAGCATGTAGGCACTCTCCCTTCCTTGGAACTGCCGATTGAGGGCGCTTTCCCTGATTGGCTGAACAGCGGAGTCATTGAAGTCGTACCAGCAGTGACCAGGCTCTGGAACAGAGGAGGTGGCTCTGGAACAAAAAATCATACATTCTAGTCCAATAAGTCTTTGATTTTAATTATGCATTGTCATGCTTTTTTTTCTACATACTGTATTTACAAATTTGTTGTTATCAATTATGAAAATGAATTTTTCAAAAATAAAAAATCAAACAGTGCTTTAACTTTATACAATTGTCCACACTACCTTTATATTTGACCTAACGTAATGGTGAAATAACATTTTAATATGAATGAGAAATTTATAATGAAAAAAATCCTTTGAAAATGAAGGAATCTTTACCAAATACATTTACATTGGAAATTAGAGGATTATATAGCTCCTATTGCTATGCATAATATATTGGTTGCGATAGATGTGTATGCATTACATGCACTTACATGTAGATGCATATTTATCCATGTTAAGGATTAAGTATTATGAAGCCTTAAATTCGAAGTAGTTCAATTTATTGACATATTATTATATTGCTAATTTTATATTTAAAATGCATGTGCAAGGTTAACAACATACTTTGCTATCGCCCTCTCCTTGTTGCTCTGATCTCGCTCCAATCTCAAATCCTTCTCATCAACATCTCCGCTTCCCTTCCTCGGAGAAGCATCTGGCGTTGCACCGCCCTCTGTTGATGTAGACGAGTCAGTGGGGCCAGCAGAGACCCCCTTCATGGGGTCTACCATGTGGACCAGGGTCCCAGCAGAGTTCATCTCAAAGAGGTCATTGTACTTTCTCAGAAACTAGAAAAGGAAAATTTGATCAGCAGAGATTAACAAAATTTGCATCATTCAGATAAGTTATTGTATTTTCTCAGAAACTAGAAAAAGGAAAATAAGATCAGTAGAGATTAACAAAATTTGCATCATTCAGATAAGTTATTGTATTTTCTCAGAAAATAAGATCAGTAGAGATTAAAATTACTTTAATGTCATACTTTTTATACATGTACATGTATAATAGCAGGGTATTACAAAAGTTGTACACAAAATTATACTGAAGAGTTTAAACAGATCTATCATTTTGTATGGAAATATTACATATTACACTTCTTCAAGGCCAGTTTTTGTTTTTCTTTTTGTTTTGAGTAGTATTTTCTTCTCTCTTTATTTTTGTATTAATTTGTACTTTCATCTTGAGTTTTAGCCAAAACTTATTTGGTTATCATCACATTTTTTGCAAACATACATGTATACAGCTTAAAGGGACCACCAGGCAAAGAACACATAATTATATGTTTTGGTATCGTTTTGTGATATCAAATAGATACCCAACATTTTGCAAAGGGTTGTGTAATTCATAAACAATGCAATTGATTACCATCACTTACGGAACCAGCATTATTTAATGGTTCTGTACGCGCAAAACATTTGCGAGTGAGCCAATTCTATTCACGCGTACGTCTGGAGACAATAGAATCCTGGACGATTCGTTCACTCTGGACAAAGGTAGTCTTCGCACATGCAGACCCATGAACGCATGCTCTAGAATGGTGATGTGTTTTCCAATTATATATTTTTCTGAACTTGTTGATGGAATGGACTACTAAAGATGTTACCTTTCATTTATAACAATATTATTTTTGGGTGGTGGTAACCCTTTAAACAAAGTTACCAAGTACCTTTCAATTATTTTCTACTCACCTTGCTCATGGTCCCAACTGCCTTTTAAAACGCTTGTTCCATGAAACACCAGTCTCTTGATTAAGGAGCTGTTGTAAAGAGTGACAAAAAAAAAATACTTTGGTTCAGTCCTTATTCATAAAAATACAGTCAAACCCAAGTGGCCACCTGTCTATAGCAGTTAGCCTACCTATTCTATGACCACAAAAAGTAATCACCTGCAGAGGAAAAGTCTTATGGAACCTCGTCAGTTAGTCAGATTGACCATACATTTCAATCAGAGCTTGTCCACAGAGATAATGTGTTCAGAGCTGCCATGTGTTCTTACAAGGTTAGTGAGGAAATACTCTATCAATACAGGCTGAAATTACTGATTACAACAATCATAAAAGCTGAACTACACGTAATCCTATTTAATATCTGACAGAGCTTTCCCATGGAAAGAACTTTTTCATGGCTGCCATATTACATTTACATCAATAAACACTAAACACATTTATTTCTTTAAATAAGTAATTACTTTTTAAGGACAACTTGAACTGTATTTGTCCTATCTAATACCTGACACAACTTTTCCACGGACAGAACGTGTTCCGGGCCGCCATGTTTTCCTGAGCAGGGCAGTGAGGCACTGCTGGGGGATTTCATGTCGATGATGTCATCCTTCCCTTAAGTGGGTCAGGGGTTCAACTGGATCAGTTCGTTCACCTGAATGAAAAAAGGATAAAATATCAACATATAAAAACACAGATTAGTTACATAGACTTGGTGCCACAAGATTGGTCAGAAAGTGCGCTCTCCAATTAGTGGGTTCTCGAGTTCGAAACCAGTCAGTGTACGCCCATTACGTACGTCCTTCAGCAAGGCAATTAATCCGCTATTGCTGCCCTTTGCCGTTGTGTATAAATGCGGGACCCTGTAGGAGGGGAACATGTATAATACATTGGGTGATTTCAAGTATGGTGTTTAGGGCTGGTGTTAGTGTTTATCAAACTGGTGTTTGTGTGTAATAAACACTAACACCGGCCTTAAACACCATACTTGAAATCACCCACTGTATGTATACCATTGAGTGCACACTATATGGCTGCCAGACTGTCTTGCTCCTCCCAAGGGAGTAGAAAGCGCACGTCATGTGCAGATTGATTGTGAGTGTGTTCGATAACTGGGGTAATAATATCTTAGTGAAGCGCTTAGCAGGGAAAAAATTAATATTTATTTTGGGGGGGGGCTACTTGTCAAGCTTGCCTGTATGAAAATAACACTAATATTTGTTTTGCATTGACATGACTGAACTCCATGCACTTTTACAGGGGCTCTTCTATGATTTTCTGGGGCTCTTTTTGGCATTTCGGGGGCGAATTCCCCCCTGAGCCCCCATGTATTTTTTTATTATGATCAATCATATTAGGGGCTATACAAGTCAAGTATGTTACTATTATTACATGTTTTAATATACATATTACTTATTTATGCATACATTGTATATATATATACTTTCTTAGAATTGTTCATCATTGATTTTGTTTCTTTGAATTCCCTGTGAAAGTACCTTTGCAATTCAAAAAAAGTGACTGACTTGAAATTAAGAAAATTACATCTAACCATTGAGAATTCTCTCAGTTTTGAACTGTGCTATAAAAGAGACATTCCTTATTATCATTATTTCCTTCATACAATCACTAAATTGGCAACGGGTGTCATACTTTTTCAAAATAATTATTACTAAATTGGCAACTTACCGGTTCAGACCATGTCCCGAGGTTGTCTATGTCTCTGATGTATGCGTGGTAATGCCCTCCGTGCGTACTGCCGCTGTGTAGCACAACCGAGTACAGTTCATAGAGAGACTCCTTCTCGTTTTGGCTCTAGTAACAAAATGAAATATTTATTGTTTGAATATGCCAACATTTAAAGAAAAGAGGGCCTATATCTCTGATGTAGGCGTGGCGGTAATGCCCTTAATGCGTACTGCTGCTGTGTAGCACAACTGAATACTGTTCATAAAGAGACTCCTTCTCGTTTTGGCTCTAGTAACAAATTGAAATATGCATTGTTTGAATAGGCTATAAACATTTAAAGAAAAGAGTGCCTTTAATAATAATAATATCTAATTCTTGTATAGCGCATTTCATAGCTGTAAAGAAATACCAATGCGCTATAACAACAAGAATACAGTTCATAGAGACTCTCCGCCCCATTTTCACTGTTACAATAACTTATAAGAAACACGTTCTTTAAAATACAAATAACAATATCAACTGACACACACAAAAACAAATACCAACAATCCTGACTATTCCATAAAACACAAACAGTATCCTTTTGTTTATTGACTAAAAACAAAATTAAAAGAATAATGGCTAAATTATTAGCCATTGATGAGCTCATCACACATTCACAATAATGCGCATCATCAATGACACAGAAAAGAAACATAACAATCAGATATCCTAACCATTCCATAAAACATACCATAACACTCAACAAGAGCCTTCTTTTGTTTTAGTACTGAATAAGAATAAAATTATTGAAAGATGAAATGATGGCTAAATTGTTAAAAATGAGGAACTCACACGCTCACAGTACGGTGCCATATCGAGCTCCACAGGGAACGTGTAGTGGCCAGTCTCCTTGTATCGCTCTAGCTTGACATAGTCGTAGCTGAAGCGCAGCAGGGACAGGGTTAATATCGGAGGCAGAGATCTGATTTTGGCACCCTGGGGGGAAAAGGTAGAACATTTCGGATTAACAGAGTAAACAAAGCTTGATTTAAAATGCTTACAAATAACCAATAATACATTCAAAACCTAATTTTAGCACCCTGTAGAAAAAAGGTGCAGAACATATCGAACAAA